>JANAVB010037618.1:5617778-5902507 GCA_029216955.1 Iris pallida
GTTGGGGGTTAATACTAGTGTTATTCAACAAGGCCCCGCAGGTCAAAGACCGATTTTTTTGGGTCAATAGCTGGATAGCTGGATTCACGCAATGGTATATTATATCTTTTTATCCGCTTGAAATTAATGCGTGCCAAAAGACTCGGACCTGGGTTGCTCTGATACCGTGGATACCATGTAAACGTCCTTTTCACCTGCAGTAAAACGAGTTGTTGAGGGTTAATATTAGTATTGTTCAACAAAGCCAAGCTAATGTCTTATCAAGTGAGAATGTTGGACACATTTGAAAGAGCACTAGCTTGCATGGGATCATGTGCAACATTCTTCTTTTGATCATCTCATCAATAAAACATTCTTATTGCTCATTAGTAAAGTAGTAATCATCACTAATCCTTCAAACTGAATTCAATCATGTCCAAATTACATCGACAACCTCTGACAAATCCCAATTTCTCTATGGCACCCATCACCACCCCGTAGGGCCGTATGCCCCTGCCTATTGGATGACAACAACCCGTTCTCTTGTTGGCTACAATCCAACTCCTCCGCGATGGTAAGCCTGTGACCTCTGCTGTCATCTCTAACATGTGTAAGAAAGAGGACTGTAATTCTTGTACCCCAAAAAATAACTGGTAATTTTCTTTCATGTAAGGGGCAAAAAGGTCCATCAATAGTCACATTCTGAACACATGACCTTCAAATGGGATGGAAGGTTTACAGAGGGTATCAACTTACAAAAGCGTGATAATTCAGGGTATTTAAATGTCTATAAAAATACTTCTGGTATTTAAGTACAAAAGTGTGATACTTCATGGTATTTAAGTGAAAGTTAGCCTATTCTGTATAAGCTACTCATATGTCATCCATGTGATGGAAACCACTATGCTGAAGTTTTTTTGCAGCGGAAATTAATGGCGGCGAAAGATCTATTTGCATAAAACTAATATAGAGTTGAAATGTTGGAGAAGTGAAATACCTCTATGCGGTTGAAGAAGAAGATCCCGATCTGTCGGTACACTGAGCTTCTACAATTTCGAGCACTTTTATCCTCCTCGAGCTTCTTCTCAAGGTTGAAGAGAACCAATGACCTTTTGAATTGAACTTGGGAGGTTTCCCTCTCTTATAGAACAACTCAATGAATTGATTATACATAGGGCTACTATAGGCCCCTATTTATAGTTC
Source organism: Iris pallida (assembly GCA_029216955.1). Classification (NCBI taxonomy): domain Eukaryota; kingdom Viridiplantae; phylum Streptophyta; class Magnoliopsida; order Asparagales; family Iridaceae; genus Iris; species Iris pallida. The sequence goes on from JANAVB010037618.1 coordinate 5,618,961, forward strand.
TTTGAGTAGGTGGCTTTTCCTTAGAAGCCAAGTAGTGCCACTCGAAGCTAAATAATGCCCACTCATGTGAAGATCCTCTTTGACCATTCAAGCCCAAAGTCAAAACTATTTGACTTTTTGACCAAGGATTTAAGTTAATCAATTAATTACAATATTACAATTATGCTAGCAATTATAATATGCAATTAAATAATTGTCTTTGGACTAATTTGTAAAAAACACCTTTCTACAAATAAGCTACTATGATGCCCAAAATTGCACTAAGCCTCGTTGTGTAAGAAGTTTCCTATGGAGCTCATGGTACATTTATATCTTGCATTTTCTACAATTTTTGCGGTATTTGTTGCTTCCTTTACCGTTGCTCCTTCAGATATCTGTTTGTCGAAATTGTTAATATAGTTGAAGGTTCAAAACTAATTTGCTTTAAGGAAGTTTTTTTTGATTATTTTCATTTTCAAACAAGAACAAAATTAAACCTTTTTGTTATTAATTAATAGTGTTCTAAAAATCGGCCTAGGCGTCTGTGCGGCCCTGGTCGGGCCTCTTCGGCACCTAGGTGGGCCTCTTCGGCGCGTAGGCGGACCTTTTGGCCTGTGCGGGCCTGTTCGGCTATGCGGATTTTAAGTTTTTCTTTTAATTTTTTGCTTAGTTGTATTGTGGATATGTTATTTGGATTTTAAGATTTGATTTGGATTTAGAACACTGAAATTTCAAATTTGTAATATGGATTTCAAATTTCAAATTTCAAAAAAAAAAATGAATTGTAGTATGGATTTTGAACATGTTTGAATTTCAAACTTCAAATTTGAATTATGGATTTCAAATAAAAAAACATGTTCTGCGCCCAGGCGGTCAAGGCGCTAGGCGGCCTCTGCCGCACCGAATCCGCATAGCGAATTTTAGAACACTGTTAATTAGTCTGGACCAGGAATATTTATTAAGTTACTATTTTTTGGGTTTCCTAACACAAGTCCTTTTTTGGGTTTCCTAACACAATTCTTTTGTGAAGCAAAGAAGCTCAGCTTGTTACGTGTGGAGTTATATTCATACTAGGATTATTATTCTCAATTATGTATCGACTGTGTGAACTAGCTATATTACTTTATAAAAAGATAGTTGTAAGTTATTCGAAATTATTTGGAACTGCTTGAAAGCTAGAATTGATTATACTTACATAATGTGTGTGTGTGTGGTCACTTTATTTGAAAAAGGGAGGGGGAGGGCAGACTCTTCTGGAAAAAAGAGGAAACCTCATTAGATTGGGAGGCCAAGATTGGATGAGAAAGCAAGGTTTGTGTGATTGGACCTTTCTCACGGGTCTAAGTGGTTTCGGTCAGTGGTTTTAATTAGGTCAATGTTGGTAGTTTTGGTATCGGCTGATGATGCAAACCTGATCAGAATGTTGGAGAAGTTCTGTGAAACTTTTTTTGTTAACTCATGAGTTCAGACAAAAGATCATTGGTTTTAGTTTCCAATCACAGCCATGTCTTTTATGTGACATACATCTCTCTTGCTAATAATTTATTGTACTTGATTAAGTGGACAAATGTTCTAAGTTAGATCGACTTCAATAAGATATAAGATATTCAAAATCCTTGGCATATTGGATGCATGTTCTAAGTTAGATCGACTTCAATAATTTATTGTACTTGATTTTCGGAGATGGATACTCAATATCCTTACATCTAAACGGTCACAACTTACATATATGCAACGCCCATAGTTAGTTACCATGGTGGTTCTTGCCAAATTAGATGAAATCTTAAATGTACATCAGTGCATCATGAATGCATTTGATAGAATGATGTAAACTTGCCAATAGAAAAGCATGTACAAGGTAAGCCAGTTTCTCACATATGATGTGATAAGATCCTCTAACTTGAGAGGTCCATGTTTTGTATTACTGGTACTTGTTTTTCTTTGAAGAACCAATGCAACATGGTCTTACATCACCGAGAAGTAAGTTGGATGCGGTCGAGTATCATAGAATTCATCTTGGATGTTAACAAAGGATTCCTCTATGAACGAACACCATGAACGGTAAATAAACATAGTTCGACAAGAACAAAACCTTGACCAGGTGTTGTTGCAAATAAGATTTGTTGTTGCACCTTAGTTTTGGTTCATAAGGTGAATGGTTAGACGGTGACCAATTTCTCAACCATCAATACATGCTTTTATTGTGAAGGGATTTTCACAATCTTATTCACGTGGTTAACTTTAACATGGACTACGACTTGGACAAACCTGATACACTGTATTGGATGGCCCAGACTTGAGTTAGTTACAAATGATGGATTGAGTCAATCTTAGTCTACCTCAAGATTGGCAATTTCTTGATGTATAGTCGAAGGTTGAAATGATTGATCTTGGTTTTGTTTGACTAATATGATTAACCAAGTTAGTTGAAATGATTAATTAAATCAAGAGTTATTAAATAAAATAATATGATTAATTTAAAAGGAGAAATGTTTAATTCCTAAAAGTTAACGATTTGTCTAAATAATAAGAGATTATTATTTAGATTTGGATTCTATGGGATAAGTTTGAGCCTTTCTTGGGAAGCAACTTGCCTCCTTATTTAAGGAGACTAAATGGAAAAGATAAAGGAGATTTTCTTTTTTATCCTTCATTTCATCAAGAGTTGAGGATTATTTTACAAGGAGACCCAATATAAAGGTTTGGAGGCATTATAGTTGAGGAACTCAAAGGATGTTCAGCGGGGCCTAGATCAATCTAGGCATAAGCCTATTGTGCTGGTGACCGATTCAAGATTTCTATCTAATTTGTTCATGATATAGGTTGCTAAAATTCTTGATTTTATCTAATTCTTTGTGCTAAATGTACTCATATAGTAACAGAGGCAACAAGGTACTTTATTGCTGCTCTATGTTGTACAAATAGGTGCACAAATGCTGATAATGACATACGGGTACGGGATACGGACATTTTCAAATAGTCACAGTAAGTAGTCACCTATGTAGCATGAATATGGATACAAACACGATACGTGCACCATTTGCTGTGTCCGTGCAACATAGTTGCCAGTCCAAACAAGTTAGATGGCATGATGAAGATCGCAAGAGAAGTTAGGAATAGGCTCTAAGATGATTATTAAATGTATAATTATACATTGGTGAATTTCCATGGTACTGGTTCACTAAAATTTCCATGTTGACTCATCCTTTTCCATGATGGCCAAAATTTAAAGGAAGAACCTTTTGAAGAAATTGAAATCTTAACAATAGCACATTTATCCAAGATTTTGGAATGAACTACATAAATAGCTTTCAATCTAATCTTGTGGTTTACTCCTAATTTTCAGATGTAGTCTTTCTACTTTACCTACCAAGATAAGTGCCTGGAGTCATTTTAGAGGTGACATATTTGGATTATTTATACACACAAGTTATTTACCCTCCATAGAGATTATTTCAAGGCATCAAAATTAGACAGTTAGGTTAGAATAAAAGTTCACATGAATTAGACCATCTTATGCTATTTAGCACCCCTAGATATGACATTCTCATCCCTACTTCTTGTGGGATTAATGTCACAAACCATTGCCTTGTCTAGGTAATGCAAGTAATTTGTTGTATATGATAATTGTTGTCTTCTTCTACAAGGAAATGCTGCCTACTGAAACTTGTTAAATAAGTGGTTCTAATCAATTTTCCAATTAACACATTTATAACATGGCATTGTTTACTCGCTTAGCATTTTTAGGATCTCCAAGTAAACCCTATCATTTTCTCAAGTGCGCAAAAATAGATAATTTTATAGTTTGAATCTTCTAATAGTTCGAAGTTCAGCGATATCATGTCAAATTTCTTACAGACACATCTCCAGCATGGAGAAGATATGTCGCAACTGTACCACCATACTCCAGGCTTAACTATGGCTTATATTATCTTTGTGTTCATGATGTAATTTACTACCGATCAATTATTTGACTGTTGTATTTTTTTTTTTGTTTTTTATCATAACAAATCTTATTCTTTGCTTGGAAATGTTTGGATAGATTAAAAAACTGGAATGCCTCCTGGGCCACGTGCTGGGTTTTCTCTCTGTGTCCACAAGAAGAGCAGTGCTATTTGGTGGGGTTGTAGATATGGAAGTTGAAGGTTAGTTTCTATTTGTATGGACAGATAGTTTGTTTTCATACTTTTATCATGTTTACATCTCTGACCTTGCTGTTGAGTGTAGTTTTTTATATACTAAACTAGTTGACTGCATGTGTGTATAGTTCGAATCTTGTCCGATTCAGAACCATTAATTCTTTAGCATACCAGATAGTGATCACTGTGTGGGCTTTGATGTATACATTACACCTAGGCACTATACTTAGATTTTCTATCTTATAATGCTGTAAATATGTGGTGCCCTAGAGTTTATATAGTCACAAAGTGCAAGATGGCCATTTAGAGGCAACAGATGTTCTAAGTTAGAATTTTGAAGATACACGATGGAAGCCACCAGTGTTCTAAAAATCGGCCTAGGCGGTCGCCTGCCGCACCGAAAACCCCCAAATCGGCCCTTCTAGGCGTAATTCAAAATTTTGAAATTTTAAATTTCAGAAATTTGAAATTTGAAATTTCATATTTGAAATTCAAAAAAGTTCAGATTTAAAAAAAAAAAAAAAAAATCATTAAATTCAATAAAAAATCAATACTTCAAATTTCAAAAAAAATTTCAAATTATTTCAAAATTTTTCAAAAGTTTTCAAAAGTCAAAACCCAAAATTACAATTTTTTTTTCTGTGCTCCCCTTTGGCGCACCGAAATTTATCACTGGAAGCCATACTAATGGATGGCATCAGCTTTATCCAAAAAGGAGTCCGAGCTAGAGCAGCTCCTTATGAGGATGTTTTAGTTGGCGCATCTCATGCATCTGTTTTCCTGTCTTAGGAGTTGCCATTGTCGAATGACCTCAGATTGGTAGTGCGAGTCCCAAGATAAGATAAAGCCACACATTTACTGTGGTGGCCCATGCAGGTCAGAAAATATTGTTCCGGTTATGTTACTGTACCGAGCAAGCCTGCATATAAGATTAGAGTTTAGGATCTCATCCACATGCTTGATACCTTCCTTGACTTCGTTTGAACTCTCACTTGTCTGCTTGATTTGCATCCAGTTTGATTATGTTCTACCGTAATCCTTATTTATTCGTGCTAGTAAGACGAATTTTCTTAGTGGACGTATCTCCCCCTTACTATCACATCAGGAAAGCGGGAGCACAGACACTAGAAGCCATACATGCAGGTCGAGCCTTCGCGAATTGTGCGAAATCGTGGTGATACCTAGGATAGTCTACTACTGCGAGCCTGCAACCGATTGAGGAATATGACTTGAGGATACATCCACAACTAGAATTATAGACTTCTCTAAGACTCTTCAGCATGATTGCTTTTATGTTATCTTCTTTCTCAACATGATTGTTTTTGTGTTCTTTCCTACTCGAGATTTGACTAAACCCTTTCCTGTTGACTTCTTGAGTAATTCTTCTCGTTCCTTTCCACTAAGTTGTTGGAAAGTATCTTATGGATTGGTCCAAGGAAAAGTTTAAAAAATTATATTTTATCCTTATATTATGGAATCAAAGTTTTTGCAACCAGAGATACTGGCGAGAGAGGACTTCAGATAACGACATCATGGCTACATATGCTTCTCGAATTCTACTTGAACCATATCCTATGCATGTTGATCTCTTCTCCTGTATTTTCGTAATAAGTTAATTCGAAAATATTTCATGGATTTAGCCAAGATAAGCTCAAGAACCTGTATTACCTGGCACGACAGATGTACACTGCAGTCATCCGTCGCATTATGGAACAAAGAAGTTATTTGCAGCCAGATGCACACTGGCGTGGCACTAACTTCACGTGACATAATCACGAAAATATATGGTTCTTGAGTCTTACCTAGACTACGTCCTATACATCTTGTTTGGCCTCATACCGTTATTGGAAATAATTCGACAAACCTTCCTGCTTTGCTTGATCCTACCGTTGTTTGAAATTGGTATAGTTTTTTACCCAGCCTTAGGTTTTCGTTACCCTTCTACTTATTAAATGACTAAAATAGACAAATCTTATAGTTATATTATAGAATATAATTAAGCTAGGTTATTGGTGTGATTGTGATGTTGGATAGCTAGAAACGGATAAGTTTCTTAGAGATGAATTCTAGTGAGATTATGAGTCGAGTATGTGTGCCTGGATATCGGATACTTAGAGCCTATTAGGACTAATTGCTAGGAGTGAACTAACGGATATCATTGAATAGGTTGATAATACTATACCTACGATAGAATGGTACGACTAGTCGTATTAGAATTCTTATGCAATAAACATTTTTCTCTCTTTTTTCCCTAGCTTATTTTTTTTTTATTTCGAAAAGCATCTTAGAGTTATGTTGGGAGTATTGAGGAAGACGAAGCTGTATGCCAAGCTCAGTAAGTGTGACTTTTGCTTAGTCAAAGTCTCATTTTTGGTCCATATCATTTCTGGTAAAGGACTTTTAGTTGATCTAGAGAAGATAGAGGCAGTTGCGACATGACTAGTGCCTACGTCAGTTTCAGAGGTGCGAAGTTTTTTTGGACTTGCTGGATACTATCGGAGGTTCGTAGAGAATTTTTCGAGGATTGCGGAGCCTATGACGCAGTTGACACGTAAGGAGCAGGAGTTCACCTGGACAACAGAGTGTCAGACGACTTGGATGAGCTGAAGAAGCGTATGACGACAGCACCAGTCTTAACTCCACCTTCAGGGTCAGAAGGCTTTGTGGTATATAGTGACGCATCCGGCAGTGGATTGGGATGTGTCTTGATGCATCATGGTAAGGTAGTTGCTTATGCGTCGAAACAGTTGAGGGCTCATGATAAGAATTATCCGACGCATGATCTAGAGTTAGCTGCAGTTATATTTGCACTAAGGCCCTAGAGGCACTACATATATGGCGAGAGAGTTGAGATATTTACCGACTACAAGAGTTTGAACTACGTCTTTACTCAGAAAGAGTTGAATATGAGATAATGACATTGGTTGGAGTTGATAAATGTCCTCGATATTGAGCTGTAGTATCATCCTGGAAAGGCGAATATAGTAGCAGACGTCTTGAGCATGAAGCCCGCAGCTTACTTCTTGACGACACAACTTCAGTTGCTAGAGGATCTTCAGGAGCTTGGGATCGAAGTCATATTGTCGAGATCAGAAGGTGTTTTAGCACAGTTGGAGGTTCGGTCTTCACTACTTGAGAGGATTAATGCAGCTTTGCCTACAGATGCGAGATTCAGAAGACTTCATGAGAAAACTGAGCAGGAGAGCAGACAGGTTTGCATATTCACGAGGACGGGACATTGAGGTGCGGAGAGTGCTTATATGTTATGAATGGAGAGCTTCGGCAGGAAATGATGGAAGATGCGCATAGTTCTATCTACTCTATTCATCCTGGAGGTACGAAAATGTGTCGAGAATTGAGGCAACATTTCTGGTAGCACGGATGAAGAGAGATTGTACGATTTGTAGCCAAATGTTTGGTCTGTCAGTAGGTCAAGGCCGAGCATCAGAGATCAGCCGGACTTCTACCGCCACTTCCTATTCCTGATTGGAAGTGGGAGCGTATCACGATGGACTTCGTGACTGGATTCCGAGGAGCCATAACGGGAAGGACGCACTTTGGGTGATTGTAGAGCGACTCACCAAGTCGGCACATTTCTTGTCATTCCGAGTAGGACAGTCTATCGAGGGTATTGGCGGATATGTACATGAGGTAGATTGTGAAGTTACATGGTTTACCTGTCAGTATTGTGTCGGATTGTGATTCTAGATTTAAGTCGTATTTATGGAGGAGTATACAGGAGAGTTTGGAAACTCGATTGAAGTTCATCAATGCATATAACCCTAAAAGTACGATTCAGACACTCGAGGGCATGTTGAGAGTTTGTATGCTAGATTTTGGAGGATCTTGGGAGGAGCACTTACACTTGGTGGAATTCTCTTACAATAATAGCTACAAAGCAAGTATCCAGATGGCGCCTTTTGAGGCACTCTATGGAAGGAAGTGCAGATCGCCAGTTTGTTGTATTGACGTGGGAGAGTGTCAGGTTCTTGGTCCTGAGCTAGTGACTCAGACAATGGAGAAGGTGAAGCAGATTCATAAACTTCTTGAGGCAGCTAAAGATAGGCAAAAGCACTGGGCACATGCACATCGTCAACCTTTGGAGTTCTAGGAAGGCGATCATGTGTTTTTGCGGATATCGACTCGAGCTACCATTCGATTTGGTAGCAGGGAAAGCTAAGTCAAGGTACGGTGATATTCTTGAGAGAGTTAGAGAAGCGGCCTATTGTCTTGCATTACCTCCATCACTAGAGGATGTGCACGACGTGTTTCATGTGTCTCAGTTGAGAAGGTCTGTGGCAGACTCTAGTCATATGCTTGATTATTCTGAGATCATAGTTGGGTCGACTTTATTTTATGAGGAGCAGCCAGTTGGTATTCTTAACCGTAGCGAGAAGATATTGCGAGGTCAGACCATTAGACTTTTCCGAGTTGCTTGAAAACATCATTCACCGGACGAGTCTCGTGGGAGCATGAGGATTCCATGCAATAGCGTTTTCCTTATTTGTTTATGAATCAAGGTATGTAAATTGTTGTGTTCCTTAGTTCCCAATTTCCTATACGACATTGTTTTTAATTTTGAGGACGAAATTCTTTTAAGGAGGAAGGATGTAAAATCCCTCAAAAATTAAAAGAATATTTAATTGGGTTAAATATATTTTATTGGATATTTATTTATTTATTTTTATTCTATTTTTATTATATAAAAAGGGCCATAGTTATTGTTGAGTTTGGATATGCATGTTGACTAGAAAGTTTGACATGCCTAGTGTAGTCGGGTGCCATGAGTAGCATACTAGCAATGGTAGGGATGACAGTCCTATTTTAGTCTCTTGCATGTTAACAATTCAAGTTGTGGCCTAAACCATATTTTTGATTAATTAATTAATTAATTATATAAGCCTTTTTGAGTTTTAGGAGACCCCATTGTACCAAACCTTTCCGAACTTGATCCGAACCAAACCCAAACCTACGTAGGCATGTAGTACTCTCAAATACCTTCTATGTTAATGTATATTTTGTATATATATTTTATTAAAATTTCTATGTTTCCATTTAGGAAGTTCTATATATCGTAAGCATCTAAGGTGTCATCCTAGTTGGCAAATGACTAACTACCAAAAATCTAAACTTACTAACACCCAAACCAACCCATATGAGCCCCACACCCTTGGTGGAATACCCGTAGAGCAGCCCCTATATTGACCGGCCATGCCATGCATGGAAACACCCCCTACATATGTAAATCCAACCCATAGGCCCATATATATATCAATCTTCATCAAAACCCTAACCATCACAAACCACCTCCTCTCTCCTTGGCCGACCCGTACACCTCTCCCTCTCCAAAATTTCGGCCAACACCAAGCCCCATTGTCTTCCATCTTCATCTCGTTCATCAAACACCTCCTCCTCCATCACAAAACTCATCATTTCATTCTCCTCCCATCCAAACTTCACCAAACAAACCCTAGAAGCATCATCTTCACCATCCAAATTCAAGAACTATTGCCAACACCTTTAAACCCATCAAGAATGGATTAACAAGCAAGCAAGGCAAGAAAGTGGACTTTTGGCCAGGAGGAGCACCCACAAGTCTTCTAGCAAAGGATTTCGTTGATTTTTTTAATCTTTTTCCACCTCGAATCTCATGCCATTAATTCTGTAGGAAATCTGAGTTTAATGTCTTAAAAATTATATTTTGATCTCTTTTACTCCATATTCTCATCTTTAAGATTGTCTATCCGATTGTTGAGAAATCGGATTACGGTAGAATTGACTTTTAGCACCATTGTGAATTGATATTGTTGAAAATTTTCAAAACTGAATCTAATGTAGGTTTATTACTATAAAATATAATTTTTAAGCAATTATTATTATTTTATCATCTTAGATCTGATCGAAAAAATAGGAATCAAAATACTAGGTTTTCGGATAAGTTGCTGACATAGAGTAGCCAAAACTTGGTAGTTAATTGGGCCATTAAATCCAAGTTTATTTTTTGTGAAATAATCAATATTAAATATGTTTTAAAATAATATTTCATGTATTTTTACTTATATTGGAAGTTGGCGATGTTTCAGATAAGTTTCGGGTTGACTAGCCGACATAGAAGTCAACTAGCCATATATTTTCTTTAGAATTTCAAATCTGGAATTCAGAGCCTATTTCTGTATAAAATAATTCTAAATCATTATTTTTATGATTTTAGATGATCTTTATGTGTGCCCTCGAAGTAGAGACTTAACCGTAGAATTTGGAAGTCAAAAACCGTAAAACTATGTCCCAATGTCTCATGGAACATGTGTGTTGTTGTGTATGAATCTAAATGGTTCCATGAGGTATTTGGACATGGTCATTTATAGTTAGTAATATTAATTTAGATAATTAAGTCATATTGTATGTTCCTTGATTAGATACTTAAAGTAGTTAATTAATTATTTATGAGCATTGGATTCCGGAGGCGTGGGCACGATGGCTACTTTTCATCTTCACACTAGGGAATCGGACAAGTGTATCTTGCTACTGTCAGTTCATGTTTATCTTTTATTTTATTTCTTGTATTTATGTTATTGTCTTGGACTAGTAGTTATATCAATACATGCTTCCGGATTATATTCGGGTGCATTCAACTGTTAAGTTGTCTAGTATTGATATGTAGAGCCTTCCTATGATTCTTTGGATTTTATTTTCATTGAGACCTGTAGGATACGACACGTGATGACACATATGACTCCTGATACCAGTGCTAGATTTCCTGATTTACTAGATTCCCTGATACCTGTAGGATAAGATTGGTTGTTGTGAATGTATTTTTCTTGTAGATGTGTCATAGGATTTGCCATCTAGATAAATGTCAGAACGTAAGTTGTGGATGCAACTTAATGAATCTCGAGAGTTGAGGACAATTACTACTTGCTCGGGCCATGCTGTAAACTATACTTTATATTATGTATCTACATTTATTCGGAGAGAATACCTGTTCATGTGATCCATGTTTCTCCCTTAGCTACCGTTGAGATTCCGACACGGCGCTACGACTATATGTATATTCATGCCCTGTTGCATTTACTTTGGAGATGTCTGCGCTTACGAACGTTGTCCTCAGAGCGTCACGTCAGTTTCGTTTAGTCGCTCCGAAATATTTTATTTACTGCACTTTAGCTTGTTTGTTATGTGCCTTGCTATGTCCCCCGAGGACCTGGTTATTCTCCAGATATAGGTGACGAGATTTTGCCTGAGGAGTACGGACCGGGAGTATATTCGTCTTTTGCAACAGCTGAGGAAGACGAGGTTGCACTGGAATAGTTCTTCTTTTATTGATATTTCTATTTTATTTTCTGTCAGAGCTGTAGACTCGTAGTGACTTCGTACCGTTCATTTTATTTTACTGAGACTTGTATCCATGGATTTTTCTCCATGTGACTATTTTGCTTCTATTTGACATTATTTCAGTTTCCTTTATTCATCACGAAAGCATCATGTTTCTTGTTATTTCATATTTGTATATGTGGATGAGTATAGATGCATGTGACTGGCATGATTAAGATTATATTTTACAGCTTAGGATACTTACTTTCTATTTGATCCATTAAATTGGGTATACCTATGGAGTGTGTCTGCTGTCATATCATGTGTTCTAGTCCTTATGAATTTTGGGACTGAGGTGTGACTCCCAGTCCCAAAATCCATAAAGACTAGAATAACTAGAATATGTGGCATGCCAGCAGACACACTCCACATGTATACCAAATTTAATGGACCAAATAGAAAGTATCTTAAGCTGTAAAATATAATCACAATCATGACAGTCACAGGCATCTATACTCATCCATAGATACAAATATGCAATAACAAGAAATATGACATCATCGTGCTGAATAAAGAAAATTGAAATAATGTCAAATAGAAATAAAATAGTCAAATGGAAAAACCCATGGATACGAGTCTCAGCAAAATAAAATGAACGATGCAAGTCCCAAATGAAATGTAAAGGAAGTCACTACAAGTCCACCACTCTGACAGAAAATAAGATAGAAATGTCAATAAAAGAACTACTCAGGTGCAACCTCGTCTTCCTCAGCTGGTGCAAAAGACGAATGTACTTCCAGCCCGTACTACTCATGGAAGATCTCGTTAGCTATTTCTGGAAAATAACCAGGTCCTTAGGGGACATAGCAAGACACATAATATACAAGCTAAAGTGGACATGACGCTTTGATGACAACGTTCGCAAGTGCAGACATCTCCAAAGTAAATACAACATGGCAGGAATATACATATAGCCGAAGCGCCGTGTCGGAGTCTCAACGACAACTAAGAGAGAAACATGGATCACATGAAACATGTATTCTCTTCGAATAAATGTAGATACATAATATAAAGTGTAGTGCACAGTAAGGCCCGCGCAAGTAGTAACTGTCCTCAACTCTCAAGAATCAATAAGTTAAATCCACAACTTACGTAATCCTATGACACATCTACAAAAATTAAATGACAATACCAACCCTGTCCTACAATCATCAGGAAATCTGGTATCTCAGGAAATCAAACTCGGGTATCAAGAATCATACATGTGCCAATCACGTGTCATATCCTACAGGTCTCAATGGAAATAAAATTCAGAGAATCACAGGAAGACTCTAAATATCAATACTAGATAACTTAACAGTTGAATGCACCCGAATATTATCCGGATCACGTATTGATATAACCACTAAGGTCCAAGACAATAACATAAATTCAAAAAATATAATAAAAGATAAACATGAACTGACAGTAGCAAGATGCGCTTGTCTGATTTTGCAGTGTGAAAATGAAAAGTAGCTCTCGTGTCCACGTCTCCGAAATCCAATACTCCTAAATAATTAATTAACTACTTCAAGTATTTAATCATGAAACCTATAATATGACTTAATTAACTAATTTATTATTACTAACCATAATAACTATATCCAAATATCTCATGGAATCATTCAAATTTATACACAACAACACACATGTTCCATGAGACATCGGGACCTAGTTTTATGGTTTCCGACTTCCGAAATTGTCGGTTAAGCCCTACTTCGAGGATACATACAAAAATCATAAAAATAATAATTTAAAATTATTTCATACAAAAGTAGGCTTTGAATTCCAGATTTGAAATTCTAAAGAAAATTTATGGCTAGTTGACTTCTATGTTGGCTAGTCTACCCGGAACTTGTCCGGAACTTCGCCAACTTCCAATATAAGTAAAAATGCATAAAATATTATTTTAAAACATATTTAATACTGATTATTTAACAGAAAATAAACTTGGATTCAATGGTTCAATTAACCACCAAGTTTTGGCTACTCTATGTCAGCCAATTACTCGAAAAGCTAGTATTTTGACTCATATTTTTCCGATCAGATCTAAGATGATAAAATTACGAAAAATTGCTTAAAAGTCATATTTTATAGTAATAAACCTACATTAGATTCAGTTTTGAAAAATTTTAACAATATCATAGGGTTCCTTCACAATGGTGCTAAAAATCAATGCTATCGTAATCCGATTTCTCAACAATCCTATATGCAATATTTAGAGATGAAAATATTGAGTAAAAGCGATCAAAATATAATTTCTAAGACATTAAACTCAGATTTCCTACAGAATTATTAGCATGAGATTCGATATGGAAAAAGAATTTTTTTTACCGAAATCTTTTGCTAGAAGGGTTGTGGGTGCTCCTCCTTGCCATAGGTCCCAACTTTTTCTCTTTGCTTGCTTGCTAACCCCTTCTTGATGGTTTGGAGGTGTTGGTAATGGCTTTTAAAGGTTGGATGATGAAGATGGTACTTCTAGGGTTTGTTTTGAGGATATGGATGGATGGATGATGAAAAGAATGGATTTTTATGGAGGAAGTGGTTGATGATAGAGGGGATGATGAAGGATGGTTGCTAGGGCTAAGGAGACTGTCGAATATGGAGGGGAAGAGGGGTAGTGGTCGGCCATAATACGAGGAAGGAGGTAGAAGAAATAAATTAGGGTTAGGGTTTGATATGAAGTAGTTTATATATATGGGAATTTGTGTATATCCATGGAAATAAGTTTAGGAAACCTATACTAGGGGGTGTTCGGCCATGGGTGTGGGGTGTGGTGGCCGAAAACTACATGACATTGGCCCCACTCGGTTGGGTGGTTAATTGGTTAGTTGGTTTACTAAGGATTTAACTAAACATAACCATATATAGAACCTTCTAATATTTATGCAAATATAATTCAAAAATTTGAATATGAATAAAATATATATTTATTAATGTGTTTTAATGTCCAACATGTCTACATAGGTTTGGGTTAGGCTTGGAAGAAGTTCGGAAAGGTTTGGTACAACCGGGTCTCCTAAAAAGTAAAAAAGACTTATATAACTAATTAATTAATCAAAATATGACTTGAGCCACAACTTGAATTGTTAACATGTAAGGGACTAAAATATGACTATGCCATCCCTACCATGACTAGTATACTAGTCATGGCACCCGACTACACTACGCATACCATTCTTTCTAGTCAACATGCATATCCAAACTCAACTATTACTATGGCCCTTTTTATATAATAAAAAATTAAAATTAATTAAAAATAATTAAAAAATACAATAAAATATATTTAACCCAATTAAATATTCTTTTAAATTTTGAGGGGTTTTACATCTTCTCTCCTTAAAAGAATTTCGTTCTCGAAATTAAAAACAATGTCATATAGGAAATTGGAAACAACTAAGGAAACACAACAACTTACATACCTTGATCCTCAAACAAACGAGGAAGACGCTCTCGTATGGAATCCTCACGCTCTTATGTAGATTCGCCTAGGGAATGATGCTTTCAAGCAACTCAAATAATTTTAATGGTCTGGCCTCGCAATATCTTCTCGCTACGGTCAAGAATCCTAACTGACTGCTCCTCGTAAGATAAAGTCGGCCCAACTATAATCTTAGAATGATTAAGCACATGACTAGAGTCTGTTACATACCTTCTCAACTAAGACACATGAAACATGTCGTGCACATCCTCTAGTGGTGGAGGTAATACAAGACGATAGGCCACTTCTCCAACTCTTTCAAGAATATCAAAACGACCGATGTACCTTGGACTTAGCTTTCATTTGCTGCCAAATCGGATGGGTACCTCGAGTCGTTTATATCCGCAAAAACACATGGTCCCCTTCCTTGAACTCCAAAGGCCGACGATGTGTATTTGTCCGGTGCTTCTACCTATCCTGAGCTGCCTGAAGATGCTTCTGAATCTGTTTCACCTTATCTACAGTCTGAGTCACTAGTCAGGACCAAAAATCTGACGCTCTTCCACGTCACTGCAACAAACTGGCGATCAGTACTTCCTTCCATACAGTGCCTTAAAAGGCGCCATCTGGATACTTGCTTGGTAGCTGTTATTGTAAGAGAATTCCACCAAGTGCAAGTGATCCTCCGAAAATCCTCCAAAATCCAACATACAAGCTCTCAACATGTCCTCGAGCATCTGAATCGTGTGTTCTAACTGTCCGTAGGTCTGAGGGTGATACGCAGTACCGAACTTCAATCGAGTTCCCAAACTCTCCTGCATTCTTCTCCAGAAATGCGATGCAAATCTAGAATCACGATCCGACACTATGCTGACAAGTACGCCGTACAACTTCACAATCTACCTCATGTACATATCTGCCAATACTTCGGTAGACTGTCCTACTCGAAATGACAAGAAATGTGTCGACTTGGTGAGTCGATCTACAATTACCCAGACTGTGTCCTTTCCGCTAGGGCTCCTCACGAATCCAATGACGAGGTCCATCGTGATATGTTCCCACTTCCACTCAAGAATAGGAAGTGACTGTAGAAGTCAGCCTGATCTCTGATGTTCGGCCTTGACCTGCTGACAGACCAAGTATCTAGCTACGAATCGTGCAATCTCTCTCTTCATCCCGTGACACCTGAATTGCTGTCTCAAATCTCGGTACATCTTCATACCCTCGGGATGGATAGAGTAGATTGAATTATGCGCTTCTTCCATATATTCCTGCCGAAGCTCTCCATTCGGAACATATAAGCGCTTTTCGCACCTCAATATTCCGTCCTCATCAATACGCAACCCTGTCTGCTCTCCTGCCTCAGCCTTCTCACGAAGTCTTTTGAATCTTGCATCCGTAGGCAAAGCTCTCTTAATTCTTTCAACTAGTGAAGACCGAACTTCCAACTGTGATAAAACACCTTATGAACCCGGCAATATGACTTCAATCCCAAGCTCCTCTGACGTTGTGTCGTCAAGAAGTAAGCTGCGGGCTTCCTGCTTAAGACGTCTGCTACTATATTCGCCTTTCCATGATAGTATTGCAGCTCAATGTCGAAGTCCTTCATCAGCTCCAACCAACGTCTTTGCCTCTCCTTCATCAGCTCCAACCAACATCTTTGTCTCATATTCAACTTTTTCTGAGTAAATATGTATTTCAAACTCTTGCGGTCAGTAAATATCTCAACTCTCTCGCCATATAAATAGTGGCTCCAGAACTTTAGTGCAAATGTCTGCAGCTAACTTTAGATCATGCATCGGATAATTCTTCTCATGGGCCCTCAACTGTCTCGATGCATAAGCAACTACTCTACCATGCTGCATAAGGACACATCCCAATCCACTGCCGGATGCGTCACTATATACCATAAAGTCTCCTGACCCTGAAGGAAGAGTCAAAACTGGTGCTGTCGTCAAACGCTTCTTCAGCTCATCAAAAGCCGTTTGACACTCAGTCATCCAGGTGAACTCCTGTTCCTTACGCGTCAACCGCGTCATAGGCTCAATAATCCTCGAGAAATTTTCTACGAACCTCTGATAGTATCCGACAAGCCCGAGAAAACACCTCACCTCTAAAACTGACGTACGTACGGGTCATGTCGCAACTGCCTCTATCTTCTCTGGATCAACTGAAAGTCTTTCACCAGAAATGATATGGCCCAGAAATGAGATCTTGGCTAAGCAAAAGTCACACTTACTGAGCTTGGCATACAGCTTCTCTTTTCTTAATACTCCCAACACAACTCGAAGATGCTCTTCATGCTCCGCATGACTCTTGGAGTATATCGGTATATCATCAATGAATATCACCACAAACTTGTCTTGATATTGGTGTAACACCTTGTTCATCAAATTTATGAATACTACTGGCGCATTGGTTAGACCAAACAGCATTACCAGAAATTCTTAGTGCCCATACCTCGTCCGGAAAGTTGTCTTCTGAATGTCTTCCTTCCATACCTTGATCTGATGGTATCCTGGCCTGAGGTCGATCTTGGAAAACACTCGTATACTACTAAGTTGATCAAACGGGTCATCGATACGCGGTAATGGATATTCATTCTTAATCGTCACCACGTTCAATTCCCTATAGTCGCAATGCACAAGTGCACATAACTGTCCTTCTTCGACACAAATAAGACGTGCGCTCCCCATGGAGAACCAGTAGCTCGAATAAAGCCCTTATGCAACAATTCATCTATCTGAATCTTCAACTCTTGTACTTCTTTCGGTGCCAACCTGTACACATGAGAAGAAATCGGCTCCACTCCTAGAACCAACTCTATTGTGAATTTAATCTCCCTCTCAGGTGGCAATCCGTGAAGCTCTTTTGGGAACACATCTTCAAACTCTCATAAAACTTGCGGTAGTGCTGGCTTCACCTCTGCTATGTGGACCTTTAGAGTGGGATGGGTATCCTGCTCTATAGTCCTACGAAGGAATTCAAACTCCGGAAGACCTGGGGGTCTAAAAATCACACAATTCCGACGACAATCTAGCGTTGCATGGTATTGGCTTAACCAATCCCTGCCAAGCACAACGTTATTGGCTTGCATATTAAAGACTAGAAATCGTGCCCGCATCTCTCTCCTACACACTATTACAAAATAAGTTCTACATACATCACTTACAGAAACTATACCTCCTCTCGTAAGAATTCTCATATTCTTCGAAATGGGTGCGGTTGCGACTCTATGGGTAGCTACAAATCTAACTGTTAGGAAGGAGTATATGGCTCCGGTGCAAATAAAGCTATAGCTGATAAAGAGGCTACAAGTATAGTACCTGAAATAACCTCTCCAACTATCTCTGCCTCGGCGGTTATGACAAAGGTCTGACCAGGTGCTGGTGCTCTAGGCTGCTGCCGAGCATGCTGAAACTGAGCTCTCTGTGGTGCAACTGGTGGTCCCCTCTAAACTGCTCCTGGTGCAGGTGGTCGTGCTGCTCCAATTGCTGTTGGTGGTGCTCGAGACGGCTGCTGGTAAGGCCGGACGTGGTGCCGTCAATGCTGCAAATCGTTGTGGCTCTTGGACAATCCCGAATGGCGTGTTGGTCTTAACTACATCTCAAGCATACTTCCAATCTTCTTCGACAGTCTCTGGCTAGGTGTCCCTTCTTAGTACAATAGTTGCATATGGGTGTCTCTTGAACACGTAGAGGTGCCGTCCTCTGTTGCTGCTGGAATGTCGCTGGGCGCTTTGCTGGTCCTCCTGGTGGTGCTCGAACCGTCGAATGTGGACGCTTCTGGCTGGCATCTCTCTTGTTGATCCTCTCATGGCGTCGCGCTGCAGTCAGGACGACTGAGTAGGAAGTATGTGCTACTGATCCCAATAGTCTCTGCATCTCGAAGGTAAGACCGTCGTAGAAATTTCCTGCCTTATGCACTTAGGTCGATATCATGTACAATGCATATCGGTTCAACCGCAAGAATTCTGAGTTGTATTCTTTGACTGTCATGCTGCTTTGAGTGCGGTGGATGAATCGGTCTCGAAGCTCTGATTGCGCTGTAGCGGGAATGTAAGTCTCCTTGAAGAGTTTGGAGAACTCTTCCCATGTGACTCTATTAGGACCCAATCGCTCCTCTTCGGCTTCCCACCAATGACTGACATTGTCAGTCAGCTGCATTCTGACGGCTGACATCCACTTCTCCTTGGGAAGTTCAGCGGCTACCAGCTGATGCTCGATGTTGGTAAGCCAGGCATGAACTTCAGTAGGGTCTTCATTACCAAAAAAATGGCTTAGGTATCATTTTTCTGAACTCCGCAATAGATCCGGTCTTCGGCTGAGGGGCTGGTGGTGAAGTATATGCCAAGGCTGACACAAGGCTATCTCTCAAGGCTTCAGCTTGCTGCTGCTGAGTCTGTTGCTGTATCGCCTGTTGGGCCTGCATCATTTTTCATAGCTTATAGTATAGTTAGCGTTGTGGATGATATTATGATTACATGGACACCTGCTCTGATTTAACACAACTTATACGTATTTGAGTCAGACTAGAGTTTGGTTGAAAACGTAGCTAGCATGCTTACGTATCCTGGTTCTATGTATTTTGGGACTGGGACGTGACATTTACAGAGGTCATCATGTATACTTTAGCATACATGTTGCATAGACATGACATGGATCCATATACAAACGCGATATGGATTCGGGATACGACATTTTTGAAAATTTTGGGATATAGGTACAACATGGATACATTTATATTAAAAAAACATATTTATGTACATATTTGTTGTGACTAACTATTGGATGATTGTGCCAACCAATGATAGAGATATACTTCTCTTGGTAATCTTGTAAATATACTATTATATTGAGTTGTTAAGCCATCATTCTATTATAAATAGAAGCCTATGGAGAACCCTTAAAGGGTTCAACCACTTGAGAATTCACCTCTCCATCCCTCTCATCTCTTAGTCTAGTAAATTAGACAAACAATATTTTATGTATTACATCTTAATAATATCGATATTTGAGCATACTTTGAGTAGTAAGTAGGTTCCAAACTTTCTCAAATCTCCATCACATTTGGCATGATCACAAATATGCCAAAAATTACTTTCAACTATGTTTTGGGTCTCTTTTGAGTCTCGAGATGGGTGAGCCATATCCGACATGTGTGTTAAAGAAGTATCGTGCCCAATAACTTGTGACTGACCTTGCTTTGGGCCATGGCCGGCAGTAACACCAATAGACTTTGTATCTTCTTTGTCTTCATTAGTTGGTAACACCAATCGACAGAGGACATGGCCTTAACATTGCCGAATAGAGAAAAATACTCAATTCGACGACCTCAAAAATTTGGGACGAGGATTTATTGTTGTCGCCTATTCTTAGGATCAAATGTATTCTTTTATTGATTGACTTGATAACCTCAAAAGTCCTATTGAAAACCTATTACAACAGAACGGTTAGTTGAATTATTATATAAACTCTAAAATACTAATACTTATATATTATTGCATCAAGAAAAACATAATAAAAATAAAAGTAGAACACTAGGCACTAGCTTAATGAGCCTTATCCACTTTACTTGGGCATCAAAAGTATGCATGGGACGCAGTGAGCCTAGGTGAATGAGTCTTGCCTCATAGAAAACAAGGGGCATGGGTGAGCCTTGAGCGTCAGGCGCGCCTAGGCAAAAGCCTTGTGGGCTTTTTTAAAACACTAATAGTTCTTCATCTTTGTCTCTCATAGCTCATGTAGATGCGGCTTATGCTGGCTCCATTGACAATGACCGTTCAACAGGAAGCTACTGTTCATTCTTTGATGACAATCTAGTCACATGGAAGAACAATAAACAAACTGTTCTCGTCGTACGTAACTTTGTTGAAAGCAGAATACTGTCCAGTAACATTTGTTCTCTGTGTTGAATTGGCTAAGAGTCTTCCTAATCTGTGTTCTCTTCACTTCTCCAACTATTTTGTACTGAGATAACACAACCTCCATTCACATCACTGAGAACACAATTTCCTCTGAGCTCACCCAACATGTTGAAGTCGATTTGCCATTTCATTCATGATAAAGTCAAGCTTCAAGACGATTGTCTTCATCATCTTTCCACTGTTGCACAATTGATCGATATCCTCTTCAAGACTCTGCTTCGGTCTTTCTTCCTAGAGTTTCTCTCTAAGCCTGACTTGAGTGACAATTTGACATCTACGGGACTGTAAGAGAGTATTTTACTTCTTTATTAGTCAGTCTCTTTTAGTCCCATATTGATTAATGTAATATAGGGACCTGAATCCTAATCATATAAACAGGGGTCCACATTCCAATGCATCCAATTTTTTCTCCCTTTTTCTGCTAGAACAATCAAATTTTGTTAAAACTAATTTCAAGTTCTGTCTAAAAGAAAATTGAATATCAAGTCGGTTCTCTAATTTTTCGAGGTCTTATATGATATACTAATCAGCTACCGTGACGCCACACCATTTTAGAGTGGAGGAAGGAGGCAGCTATAGAAAATCTAAAATGTTCATTACAATAAGGCTGTTGGTGTTGTTAATATCGGTTCTAACATCTCTCAAGAACTGGTCTTCATGATTGTTTCAATATAGACATTAGTAAATCATACTCCCTAGTCAGTAGTAATATAACTGGATTTGTTTTGCATTGTGGCAATATCCAGATGTCTTCATGTGGACATCTAGAGAACAGGAACAATAGTGATCAAGTCGACCATTTGAATTTCCATTAGACCAGAGAGATAATTAGTGAAGAATAATCTTTAGATACTTTCTCTTAATGCGATGGTACTTTTGTATCTTTCGATACATAACTACATCTGTCCTTTATGGAAAACATGTATCTTTTGTTACATGGATTTCCAAAATTTACATGATGTTTCTGCACGAACAACTTAAATTTGCCATAAATTTTGAGGTTATAATTTATTAATATCAATTATTATTCCAATTTTTATATATTTTAAGAAATCTAATTAGCATCCTAATTTATGAGTTTTAATTATTAAAATCACCTAATAACAAGGTTGTGAAAAGCTCTAAGCGCTAGTCGGACGGGCACCTTCCGCCTAGCGCCTAGCCCGCCTAGGCGGTTCAAAAAAAAGAATCCAAAAATAATCTACTAAAAATTGCAGAAAAAAACCATAAAATCCCAAAACATGCATAGTCGGGCGTCAGGGGGACTAGGCGGGCACCTAAGCGGACATCGGGCGGGCACCCGGCGCCTAGTGCCTAGGCGTCGCCTAGGCGGCCGCCTTTTAGAACAGAGCCTAATAATCATAAATTTTCCTTTGACATCCAAATTTGTCTTTTCCTGCCTCGTTGAAATCCTAAATAAGCTATGGAAACTTAGTCTACGGATCAAAGCCTATAAGTTTACTTGTCACCATTTCTTCTTATTGCATGTGCATAGCCCAGCTTACAGGTCCAATTAATAATGTAGCATGCCATAACACCCCCCCCCCCCCCCCCCCCCCCTTTTTGTTTTCCTTTTTTCTTTTCCTGTCATATCTCGGTTTACAGATCCAATTATCAATATGAGTGAAAAATCTTTTTGTTATTTTTTTAAAGATCTATCCAGATTGTAAATGCAGGAAATCCTTTCTTTAAAGGTCTATCCAGATTGTTTATGAACGAGCTATTGTGTGTATGAGTGTGTGCGCACGGTTGGGGAGAGCAGCTTCTAAAGTCTATTCGAAAGTGAAACTTTATGAGACCAAAAAAAGGAAAGAAAAAGGAGAAATTCATCTATAACCTTGTAAATACTGCGATTCACAAATATACTTGAAAAACTCTATAAATTTGGCATATAGAAGTTTGTGTGTCATTTAGTTTGTAACTCCATTTAAAATTAAATAGCCTATCCTCTTTGTGATGTACAGATTTACCTACATCAGATGTGCCCATTTTCTAGTTTGTATGACCAAATATATTATTTTTGGGCGCAAGAGATTCAATGATTTATGTACATATGAAGTTCATTCTGTATATTAAATTTATTTGGTAATAAGAAAGAAAATGTCTGCCAAACTGAATATCGTACGATATGATTTTCAAGTTCCTTGATGATTTCTGATAATGTGTTCATTTCTTTGTCAGGTGATGTGCTAATGAGTTTGTTTATGAACGAGCTATATGGATTCCAGTTGGATAGTCGTCGCTGGTAACCTCAACTTCGTGTTTTCTGAATCTGGAGAGATTATTCTAGATATAAGAAAGTTTGATCAAATTTGGTTCAGTTATTTATCAATATATTTATAGTATACACTTGCTCCTCACATATAATGCTGGAATTTATCGGTACCTGTACTGTATTTGACATATCATATCAGCACTTTTTATCAAATAAGAGAGGAAGGATGAACAGTTAGATATTTTGTTACTAGTAATATAAAACTAAAAGATGCTTAAATAGGTTAGGCCAAATTTGCATTTTCTGTAAGGGAACGACAAGTTTGTAGTCCTTGGTGTTATATATATATATATGCTCTGCCATATAATTATATTGTATTCTGCTGGATATAATACTGTTTAGAGGCCAGGAGTTGCTTTTTATGAAGTACTCTTTTATATAATGTAAGCGAAGTAGCAAAGCAACTGTAGAAGCTGTATCTGATCCCCACCTTGGATTGTGGGGGTCTTACCATTTACCAAATGCCTTAATAGTCTTGGGGCCTGTTTGGCAAATGGAAAGTAAAAGGGAAACTAGGAAAGTAGATCTACTTTCCATTTAGGGTCTTGTTTGGTAGTTGTAGGACCCACCACTAAAGTAGAAAGTAGTAGCCATTCTTGTTTCCTTTCAAATAGATGGAAGCTCATGGAAAGTCATGGGAAGCAATAATGACTTTTTTATTACTACTTATTTTTGAAAAGCAAACACCCACTTTTTAACCCCCTATGTTAATTTTTTATATTTATTCTTGCCATGTTATTATTAGCTACAAGTTTCTATCTTATAGTTTCAACCAAACAAACAACATTTTAAGTGGAAACATAGTTTCCTTAGGTTTCTAGAAACCAATAGAAACTAGTTTTCTTAGTTTCTAAAGGTTCCGTTTTTCCAAAAAGGCCCTTAGTGTATCCAATATCTCATAGATCTACTATTATACAGGAATCTAGTTGCTTATGGAATTTTGTTTGTGTAGTTGCTTTAGTTTGGTTTATGAAATTGGTCAAATTTGGTTAGGTTTTGTAGCCTGTTTCAGAATATTTCTTTTTAAGGCATTTGTAAATTCTTAGGGATGTCATTCCTTTTCAATCTTTAGCTTATCCCTTTAGGAAATTGTATCATTTTACCTCTTCTTCTAGCCTCTTTATAGTCTAAGGGAACTTGGAGGGTGTTTCGTGGTTGCATGTGCTTAAATTGCACAGTCAAGGCCTACCTACTGCCAACTGGTCATCGAGGTTTTATGACATGTTCTCCATGTTCATAATCTACGTTGGCTAGTAATTTGGCACCAACATAGAGGTTTGATGTCAGTCTGAAACTTTCTCATAAAAACTGTCAATTTCTTTTATGGAGCGTTCCTATGCCCCCCCACCCCCCCCCCCCCCCCCCCCCCCCCCCCAACAGACGGCCCCATTCTCATCAGGTCATAGATTTAAGTGCAAACGTGTTCTGCAGCTAGAGGGCTTGCTTATCACAACTCGTTAGTACATAATATGATCAGGCGCGTCTATTTGCCTATGTTTGTGTTATTCAGTGGAAGCTATTAGAATAATATATATTAACCCTCAACCCTCACCATTGCTCTAGTGTTGTGGTGCAGTGGGGTAGTCTTAGAGCAAACCAGGTTCGATCTTCTCTTGGTGCACATTTAAGCAGATTTTTTAAAAATATACAAATGTCTGTATCCAGCTCCCGGACCATAAAATTGGCCTGCAGCCTACATGGATGTTAGAATAATACAAATATTAACCCTCAACCCACACCAATGCTCTAGAGTTTTGGTGCAAGTGGCATATAAGCAAAAGCAGTGAATACATGTAGAAATGGGAAGAGTTAAACCATGTACATGAAGATTAAAGATACAGTCTCTTGTTTCTCTTTCTACCGATACCAATCAGATGAAAAAGGTTTTTGGACAAGTTCAACTGAAAAGAGTTGTCAGATACCTGGTCACAGATAGTGTAGAAGCCCAACTTTAGCTTGATGGTTATTTCTTATGTAAGCCAACTTCAATATCCCCAACTGTTAAAGAGAGGGATGGAAGATTCATATCTACTTTCTACTAATTGGCAGCTTGGATTTGGAGTTTTTATATCCTTCTTTGTTCAAATAAGATTGGACTCGTAACATGGGTCTCTGGCAGACGTGGGGCATAAAGATAAATTAACCCGCAGCTAGCTGAGAAATCTCTTTTTTTGCTCGAAGAAAACACACACCACATACTCCACACAAAGTTTCACAGGTTGGCTAGGGTTACGATGAAGAACTTCATTGAGTCTGATACCCGACCTAGACTATGAAGTGTCCAACTTTAGGTGATAGCCTAATCAGCCAAAACAAGTGATTAGAAGTGAGTCAGGTTCACATTCAAGTTGGAGCCCTATGTGTTTGAGGACTATAAACCAATTGATGAATAAATTCATGTCTCTGGAGGCACATATATCACTTCCACCTAATTAGAAATCATGTGTGACAAACTTATACTACGAACAATTTGTTATGTTAATTCTTCTTTTATTGGTGGATACTGCATAGTTATGTACTATGTATGCCCTAGACTTGGTGCACCTAGCAACAATGACTTCATTTGTTTTATTTAACTTAATTTTTCTTTATCTTCTTAGGTATCCTTTGGAGCTGAGAAAGGATAAATCTACCAAAAATAAGGTATCGTTGATATACACTAGACCTTTATTAAGTATCCAACTCCTAGCATGTCTGTTTACACTTTTTTGTGCAGCTTTCTTTAAATTTCTTGGAGTATCGAGTTTACCTACAATTACTCTTACTCATTACCATACTTGACCGTATCCTACTATTTGTTTTTAGCTTTGAGATATCGTTATTACAGAAAATATCGTGATACCAAGGGGCTCAGGCACTCAAAATTATTCTCCCAGATAGGAGTCACTACTTGCTTTGGTCCCCAAGGAAGGAGGAACAGGAAAGAAACCCAAATGCTAAGACTCCAACATAGTCCAAATCAAAGAGTCTGGAACTCAGCTCGAAGAATGAAACACACGTCTCCGCTGGAAGCAAAGGGTAAGACTAGAATAAATTCGAGTAAATGGAGGAAATAGGGAGGGAGGAATAGAGAAGAAAGAATATAAGTGAGGAGGAGAAGACGAAG
Source organism: Iris pallida (assembly GCA_029216955.1). Classification (NCBI taxonomy): domain Eukaryota; kingdom Viridiplantae; phylum Streptophyta; class Magnoliopsida; order Asparagales; family Iridaceae; genus Iris; species Iris pallida. The sequence goes on from JANAVB010037618.1 coordinate 5,645,157, forward strand.
GAGGGATAGGAGAAGAAGAGGGGAGCAAGAGCGAGGAGACAGGGAAGTAAAATAGGGAAGAGGACTAGCAGCAGTTCTTCGGGACTAGCAGTTCTTTGGGAAGAGGACTAGCAGCAGTCTAATGCGAGCTTGTAAAGGCCTAGTCATCTAATCAATAGGGAAGAGGACTAGCAGCAGTCTAATGCGAGCTTGTAAAGCAAGTTGACATCAGTCCTGCTGCGGGATAGTTCCGTAGAGGACTAACGCCGCACAGCACAAGCCACTGCATAGATGACATGTCGTTTGACCTTTTTCACCCTACTGAGTAGGAAATTAGGGTGTAACAACCCACGTACTTAGTGGGTTGTTACAACCTTGGTGATGAACCATCTTGGCCATAATTTTCGTAAGTAGTGGGAAACGACATTAACTTGCCGCTGAGGACTTTTGGCGCTCTATTGAGTCCGATATAAGACCTTTTAGTCTAATTGGTTGGTAGCCCCGTTGTGGGCTAAAGCCGATGTTGGGCGGTTACAGGAGCATCCATACTCCTGAACTCTATAAATAGCCCCGTATGAGCTAGTTGGAGAGGATGCATACTGGCCCTTACAGAGATATAAGAGAGCCTTTCAATGCATTACAACACATAAGGAGGGAGTACGGTTCGTCAACAGACCAAAATGGTTGCGCGCTGACCAAATTTCCACCGGCACACTTACCCAGTTTTTTTTCTTGAAGTTGTATAGATTCATTGTAAGCTCTCGTCGAAGACTTATAATTTGTCTATATCAATACATGTTTTCTTTTTATTTGCAATTTTCTTATGGAAAACAAAGCCGGAGCCTTGGAGGTGACACCAGTTGAGGGCAGAATGAGAGAAAATGGGTTTAGGTGGTTTGGACATGTGCAATGCTGAATAATAGATGCACTATGAGGAGTGAAATAGTAGTTATAGGAGCCGCTGGGACTACGGGTAGGCCCAAACGAACATAGATTGAAGTTGTACAGTTGGATATTTTTTGTTAGTGGTATATAGAGGACACGACCCTTAACGAAGCTGAATGGAAGAAAAACATTCAAATATACCAGATAGTTGACCCAAAAAAATTGGGATAAAGGCTTTGTTGTTGTTGTAATTTTCTTTTCACTCAATAAATGCTTATTTTGATGTAAAATTTAAATTGGGTGCTCATTGTATGATAAGTAATACCTAACCTTCAAATGACATGCTTTAAGACAAGTGGAATCGAATACAATTTGTGAACTTAGAATCATAAAACACATCATGTGCTTTTGGCAACTCAGGAGCCAAGAGAGTTTTGTAGGTAGTTGCAAGAACCCAATCCATCATAGCAGGGATCTTCTTGTATTTCTTACCAAACCTTGTTGCTCATTCCGGAACTTTTCCCTTGCGGAAAATTTAGTCATATTGACAATATCTTAACATTATTATTTCTCTATAATCCTGTATGTAGCTGAAAAAGCCTGAAGCATCAAAGGATTCCCTCCCTTTGAGTAACGGCAGTCAAGATGACGTAGAGATGTCTATAGCAGATGATGGTAATGAGGATATGGAGTATGAAGAAGCAGAAGACGTGAAGTCTGACATGCAAGAAATTTCTCATCACATGACCAAATCTCTGGCCTGCAATGATGTTACCTCCAACAAGGTATCTGATGTTAAGGTACAGGGACTGAGCACTACTTCTTGTCTTCTTGCCTGCACTTCAACGGAGGTTAGTTGCACAAATTTATGTGGAATGAATCATGTACTATGTGATTGTTTAGTTTACTAACCAACTTCCGGGAATTGTAGGCAGTGAAGCCTTGCGGACGTATTAACGCTTGCATGGTTGTTGGAAAGGATACACTCTATTTATATGGAGGGATGATGGAAATCAGAGATAGAGAAATTACACTTGATGATCTATATTCGCTTAACCTCAGCAAACTCGATGAATGGAAGTGCATAATAGCGGTCTGTTGCCTTATATAGCCATACTGTTTCTAACAAAAGTTTCTGGTTTCTTACTAAAGATTTTTAACAGAAATTTTGTTTTTCTGGTCAATAATCCTGCCAGTATAACCCATCTGAAAGTGTTTAGAAGCTACTTTCTTGCTTGCTTTTTGTAAACAGTTCAATTTATCTTCCTTGTTCCCAAAGAGTGCAACCTCCTTTTGTCTGGTTTCATAAACTGCAACAAGTTTATCGGAGTATTGTATCTGTTTTATGCGTAATATGCTTGGGCTCATCTTCAGTCTCCTGCATCTTTCTAACTAGTCAGTTCTTACCTACATCCAACTTAAGTTTGTGTACAAGTTGTTGGCCCAAAAAGAGGGGAAAAGAAGACAGTGATTATGTACTAAAAAGAAAAAAAAGCAGCAGCATCTGCCATTTAATTTGAAAGCTGAACGCAGTTATAATAAATCTATTGTGTTTTCTTAGCCTTCTTTCTGTGTCATCAGGCTTCAGAATCTGAATGGCAAGAAGTTTCTGATGACGATGAAGATGATGATTCTGACGATGAAAGCAACAGTGGAACTGAAAGCAATGAGGATGATAGTGATGAAGATGATGATGAAATGGAGGTAAATTTCCTTTTGTTTCAGCAGAATGTGACAAATAGCAAAAAACTATATGGAACACTCGACTAGTATGTTCTAGGATTTCCTGAATGTAAACTGTTTGAGGTTGCACAACATTCTTCACCGTCATAACATATATAGAGCAAATTTCCTTAGATGCCACTTGGGACACTGATTGTTTCTTGGTCATTGTCACTTTACTCTAGTTATCAACCCATTCTACAATATAATGAGCAATTTTTGTAACACAATTGAGCTTTTGATTTTCAAGGATATCAAGAAATGAGCTGTTATCTTCTAGCCTACACTTGAAGCTAGTTTATAAAAGTAGAATCAACATAAATCCACTAAACCCTTGATAGATAGAAGATTAGATAACACATTTAAAACTGTATGTGACAAATATAACATGTAGTGATATAGAGGGTCGGTATTTTTATATAATACCATATGTGCAAATGTTTTCAAAATGTCATTTTTCCACTCTTTGGCCTTTATGTGTTGGAGATGAATGTAATTTCCTCCTCTTTGTTCAGACTCATTTATAGTCTAAGGCAGCTTATAGGGTGCTCCTTAGCTACATGACCTTCAACAACATGCTCGGAAAGGTATCCTTCGCCAACTGGCCTTTTAGGTTTTGTGGCAAGACCTTAATTTGTTCATACTTCCTTGACTATAGGAATTTGGAGCACGGAAGCTTGTTACTCCAACCCCCACAAAACTTTGCAATTATTTTGTAGAGTTCTTTACTTCTAAATAGCCAACCCCATTATGATGCTAGAAAGCTTGGCTGATGATGATGTGATATAAACAGGGTGCTACAAAACCAAAGACACGCTTCCTCCATTGTTTGTAACTTGTCTTATACAGAATGTGAAGTATATCCACATACCCCTTTTAAAGCCAGGGCCCAGTATTTTAGAGTACGTATGCATCATCCTTCACTTTCCATTTCAATGGTTGAACAGAACTAGTTAACTTAAACCTTACTGATCGAACCTATTGTATCGTTTGGTTCAAAGATGCTGTTAAGTGTTATATTAGAGTTATTGGGCTTTAGTCCCACATTGCTTAGAATAATAGGAGAGGAGACTAGCCTCTCCTATATATATGTAATCTCTCCCTCAATAATAATCATCCATTTTCCATTCTACATGGTATCAGAGCCAAAATCCTAGCCGTCACCCACCACTCTCCTTCCCTCCACAAAACCCTAATCTCCTATTCCCCCCCACCCCGCTGCTACAGTAACCACCACCACCACCACCCCCCCCCCCCCCCCCCCGCGCTGCTACAGTACCCTGCCCCTCCCCCCCGATGCCGACAATACCTAACCCTAACCCTCTACTTCCATCAGCCGCCACCCACTCCCTTCAAACCCTAGTTTAGGTTACAAAAAAAAAATTGTTGGGAATCTCAGAGGGGAAACACTTGTATGAACCTCTGCCCTTCAATGTTGGAAATTAACAAAGAGCACACATATGGTTTGTTGTGCATGAATCTTTGTTTCTTTCCTTGATCTCCACACCAGGATTTAACAGAGGATACCATGGGCTATCTCTCTGTCTTGGCTTGTGATCCAAACTCTCTGCTTTCTATGTGCGTGTGCCGATTCTAGGCTCCGTTTTTAGCGCATTTGCAGAGTTGCTGTGTTTTTCAAGAGGAAAGAACAAATCGACAGTCGAATCTCTGATAAATGGCAGACTCTACGGCAAATAGCAGCGCCACAGATACTAGTGTCATCAACACACTAGTAGGCACTAGTACAACGATTTCCTCCATTCGACTTGTCGATCGACGGTTGGAAGGGCCAGAGGGCTACTCCACATGGAAAAAGAAGGTCGAAAAGACACTTCGAGGAATGCGGTTGTCCAAACATCTGAGTGACAACCCTCCAGCAGAAGATGATCCCATCTTTGAGCAATGGGAGACGGATGACAGTAGACTGTTTACACAGTTGATGAATTCCATGGAACCATCAGTGGAAGACATGATTCAAAATACGGACTCCATGAAGGAGTTATGGGAGGTACTGGCGGCGACATTTGATGGTAAACGTGATTTGTCTCGTATCTATGACTCGGTCGTTGGTGTATACCGAGCAAATCAAGGAGACAAATCCCATAAAGACCATTTTCGGGCCTTTAAGGCTATGACGGATGAGATCGATCGCGTTTTACCTCTTACGTCGGATATTAATGAAGCACGGGCTCAACGTGAGCAGCTTCATGTCATGGCTTATCTTGTCTCACTCCGTCCTGATACGGACTCTGCTCGATCTCAGATTATTGCTGGATCTGATGTACCGTCCCTGTTGGAAGCACACTATCGTGTCCTTCGGGCTGTCAAAGTAGTTGAAACCACTCCGGGTGATCCTCCTGTTGACCGTTCTGCTCTCAGGACCGCACGTACGGGATTTCGTGGTGGTCGTGGCAGCCGACGTGGTGGCCGCAATACTGGTCGTGATGGAGGACGGGGCAATGGCGGTCGTGATGGAGGATGACCGCGCACATGCTTTAACTGTGGTCAGCTTGGCCATTTCTATTGGCAATGCACTAAATCACCTGCTGCTAATATTACCACTGATGCCCCTGATGATGGTGTACGATCTATTCAGATGACTTCGGACTCATATACAGAGTTCCTTGATTTCCAGGCTCAACGTCGTGGTGAAGCATCCACGTCTGGTTTCACAGCTGGATACTCGGCCGCGTGCATAGTGAAACCCAAGCAATGGGTAATTGACTCTGGTGCATCCTCTCACATGACTGGAGACGCAGGTATGATACATGATTATGTACCTGTACGTCGTGCTTCTGGCATTACTGTTGCCAATGGAGGTTCCCTGACAGTCCGAGGACGTGGAAGTGCCATTCTTTCTACCGGACTGTCCCTTAACTCTGTGCTACTTACACCTGGAAATCCGTTCAGTTTACTTTCTATTAGTCAAATTACTCGTGAACTACAGTGCTCGGTAACATTTTTTTTTCTGATGGTTGTATTTTTCAGGACCTGAAAACTGGAAAGACTATCGGTAAGGGACATGTGGCTGGAGGCTTGTACCTATTTGACGCAACTTCTTCTGTTGCCTGTGCCGGCATGAAACTCGATCATGTAGAGTTACATTGTCGGTTAGGCCATCCATCGTCCCAAGCTCTCCAGAAAATATACCCATATTTAGATATTCCCTCTTCTTTTCATTGTGAGCCATGTAGTTTAGCTAAGCATCACCGGGTTCCTTATCAGGTGAGTCCAAACAAAATTGCTTCCGCTCCTTTCGAGTTGGTGCATTCTGATATATGGGGACCTTGTCTGACTGAATCTGTCATGGACTTTAAGTACTTTGTTACTTTTGTCGATGATTACTCACGTGTCACCTTTATTTATTTGATGAAAAATCGTTCTGAATTATTTAACATTTGGTGCAACTTTCATGCCGAAATAAAAACACAATTTGGTCTACCTATCAAAATTTTTCGGAGTGACAATGGCCGTGAGTATTTATCTCGTGATCTCGATAAACATCTGGCCCGCAACGGCATCATCCACCAAACCTCTTGTGCGTACACACCACAACAAAATGGTGTAGCCGAACGCAAGAATCACCATTTTTTGGAAACAACACGTGCTCTTATGTTTCAAGCACGTACTCCCAAGAGATTTTGGTCGGATGCGGTTCTTACTGCTTGTTATCTTATTAACCGCATGCCATCGTTCGTTTTCAATGGTAACACTCCTTTTTCTAGACTTTTTCCTGGACGAGAGCCATTTCCTCTGCCTCTTCGAATCTTTGGCTGCTTATGCTATATTCGGGATACCCGACCAACCCTTTCTAAATTAGATCATAAGGCAATACAATGTATTTTTCTTGGGTATCTTAAAAATCAGAAAGGGTATCGGTGTTTCTCCCCTGTCTTAAAGCGATATTTTTTTTACTCGGGATGTTACCTTTGTAGAAACTGAATTTCCACCACTCCCACAATCAAAGGGTCCGACTCCTCTGGTCTATCCAGAAGATAATTTTTTGTTATTTCCTCCTCAAACACAACAGCCTGTCGTACGGGTGCCCTCCCTTACCGAGTCAGTCTCCCAGTCAGTTGGTCCACACACACCGATTCATCCATTGCCAACATCGTCCACAGATTCATCCTCCTCTGGTTCCATCAGCAGTTCCGGCTCAAATGAGTTGCCTCCTTCAGTTCCACCAGCATCTCTACCAGTTCCGCCAGCAGCTCCGGCGGTCCCGTCTCCAGAACGTCCTCGTCGTGCCTGTCGTGATCATCTCTTGTATGTTGACAGCTACAAAGGTCTTACCAGTCACACTCTGTCTCTGGTGGCTACTATTGATGGGATTCAGATCCCCAAGACCGCTGAGGAGGCTCTCCGATATCCTGGTTGGCGTACTGCTATGAACGAGGAGATGAAAGCTCTCCAGGAGAATCATATATGAGACTTAGTCGACTTACCTACTAGTAAACAGGCAGTCGGCTGCAAATGGGTGTTCACGATTAAGGTCAAACATGATGGCACTCTTGATCGACTGAAGGCTCGGCTGGTGGCCAAAGGATACTCTCAAACCTATGGTGAGGATTACTTCGAGACATTCTCTCCTGTGGCCAAAATGACATCCGTTCGTGTCCTCATGACCTTGGCCATCCGATATGATTGGCAAGGCTCGGCTGGTGGCCAAAGGATACTCTCAAACCTATGGTGAGGATTACTTCGAGACATTCTCTCCTGTGGCCAAAATGACATCCGTTCGTGTCCTCATGACCTTGGCCATCCGATATGATTGGCCGTTACTCCAGCTTGATATAAAGAATGCTTTCCTCCACGGAGATCTTGATGAAGAAGTATATGTGATGCAATCTCCCGGATTCGTTGCAAGGGAGGGTAAAGTGTGGCATCTGAGGAAGGCCCTCTATGGTCTAAAACAATCACCTCGTGCATGATTTGGTAGATTTACACATGTTGTTACTCAATTTGGAATGTGTCAATCGAAGAAGGACCATTCAATCTTCTATCGACACACATCTGCTGGAAGAATACTTCTTGGTGTCTACGTTGATGATATTGTAATCACGAGAGATGACAGTCAGGGTATTGTAAGTCTCAAGAAGTTTCTTGGAGAACAATTTCAAACTAAAGATATGGGATCCTTGAACTATTTCTTGGACATTGAGGTCACACGCGGTAAGCGAGACATTGTAATGTCTCAAAGAAAGTATGTGCTGGACATACTAAATGATGCAGGCATGATGCAAGCAAAGGGAGTAACCTCACCTATGGATCCAGGGGCGAAGTTACTTCCAGACGAAGGGGTCCTGATGACCAATCCAGATCAGTATCGTCGAGTAGTTGGAAAACTCAACTACTTAGCAGTCATGACGCGTCCGGACATTTCTTTTGCAGTGAGCGTTGCAAGTAGATTTATGGCTTCTCCAAGAGTTTCACACTGGCAGACAGTTCTCAGAATTCTGTGTTATTTAGTAAAGAATCCAGGAAAAGGAATTCGAATGGAAAATAATGGACACACTCGCATTGAGTGTTTTACTGATGCTGACTGGGGAGCAAGCCTGACAGATAGTCGGTCTACATCTGACTACTCAGTATTTATTGGCGGAAATCTAGTATCATGGAAAAGCAAGAAACAAAATGTGATAGCACGCTCAAGCTCAGAAGCAGAATATTGAGCTATTGCTCATGGCACGTCAGAGATATTATATATGAAGCATCTCCTACAAGAACTGGGAGAAGACGCAGGATCTCAAGTGGCAGATCTATGGTGTGATAACCAATCTGCTATTCACATTGCCACCAACCCAGTATTTCATGAACGGACAAAGCATATTGAAATTGACATTCATTTTGTTCGTGATGAATATACAAAGGGAGTGATAAAGTTTCAACATGTGAGGACCGACGACCAGATAGCTGATATCTTCACAAAGCCTCTTCTGGGTCTTCGGGTTCAATTTTTATGTAACAAACTGGGCATGATTGACATCTATGCTCCAGCTTGAGGGAGGATGTTAAGTGTTATATTAGAGTTATTGGGCTTTAGTCCCACATTACTTAGAATAATAGGAGAGGAGGCCAGCCTCTCCTATATATATGTAATCTCTCCCTCAATAATAATCATCCATTTTCCATTCTACAGATGCTTCCCTAATTATTATTTTTAAATTATTGAAATTATATTTGGTATTGTTAGTCCCTGCCATTGCATCAAAACTCGAGAGTTGTGATCAGGGTTAAATATTTATATCATTCCAACATACCCCCACAGGTCTGAGCCCCATTTGGGGAAGAGCTGGATTCCCGTTGGGTATACTTTTTTTTTAATATAATAAAACTGCTTAAAATACATGCTAGATAACTCAAACTTGGGTTGCTCTGATAGCATGTGATACCATTTTAAAGTCCTTGCTACTGCACCAAAGCTCTAGAGCTGTGATGAGGGTTGTGTGTTAAATATCTATTTCACTCCAATAGATATTTTCCAAATATTATATTCAGATCAATATTCACATGAACTATTAACGGACAGCATACATGTAAAGTGGTAGAAGACATCTTACTAAGTTGTCCATACAAATAATTAAATCATGCATGCATGATCGGCTCAGTCAAAGTATAGGCAATGTAAACTAGAAAAACTAGAAAGTGAATATTAACTCTTAACAAAATACTTGGTTGCCCATAGGGTGAGACTTTGATATATTTATTAGAGTTCCCGGTTCTGGTTCCTCCCGGCCAGAAAGCTGTCGAAGAATGAATTTGAGACCTTTTGTCAATCATTTTGTTTGGTTAGCCATTCTGTTAGGTGAATCTTGACCAGGAATAGTTCGATCTGGTTTTGGACGGTTCAATTGCTCAAGCATTTCAACCATTCAAAACAACCCGATTAACTCCCTGTTTCATGGTCCAACCGCTTTAGCCCATCAGGTTGAACTGGTTTTTAAAACACTAGGTCAAGGTTCACAGTATCGGTATCGGTATCGGACTATTCCTATGAGTATTGGTATCGGCGATATCGGTAGTATCGGCAGTTTCGGATCGGAGTATCGGATTTCTTGGTATTGGAAAACAAATAATTATTAATAAATTATTTACATTTAAAAACATATATTTTATACATTTAGGTATAATTTTAAGTATTTTTAGTGTTATTTCTTAGTAGTTTTGAAATTAAATGAAATAATATTCACCCTTACCGATTGGTTTACATACAATTAGATTGATTTTCTTCTTTTACATGTTTTTACAACCTTATTATGCTTTAAACCCTTGTTGATTTATCTTTTTCGTTTAATTTTCTTTGCCGAATTGACCGGAAAAGAGACCCACAATGTTGGTATCGGACAGTATCGGGTATCGGTCGGTATCGGATCGGGACATGCCAAACGGTATCGGTATCGGCCGATACTTTAAACCGTGCACTAGGTACCACACATGCCAACAGCCATCACCCTCTTTGTCTCTTCCTAGTTCCCCCCATACTTTTCCACCCCTGAATCTCATAAATCATTAGATTAGACCGTGGCTTCCATCTTGTCACATAAGATGGTAAACGTCAACACTGGCTTCCATCTGTTCACTTAAGATGGTAAATGTCAACACTGATTTAATTTTTTACATGTAACCTCCTAACAAAATAAGATTCTTCCCAATGAAGATCCTAGTTTCTTGGGATCTCAAGGAATCAAGTTTTCTCTGAGTAATTTGCTTGTATCATCTAAGTACTAAATTTATTATCTACCATAAAGCACTCTAACAACCTAGGAAGGGGAAATAATTGGTAGAGGCTGTTTGAGCTGGGAGTAATCTCAAGTTTGGCTCCTTTGTGAGAAAGATTCTTGCATGAAGATTGCTAAGATGGGATTCGTCATAATGTTTAAACTTTTGTTGTTTTTTATGCAAGATTAGCATGTAAAGGAATATTGTTTGACTTCTGGATTCGTTGGAATTTCCATTTTTGGATACTAACAATTTACCTCCAATGCTGGTTGATAGTCAAAAGGGACAACTATGTAGATGCTAATAAAATCAAGAGAGGTTTTTAATCTTTTTTAAACATTCTTATAACCAAGAGAGGTTTCTAATCTTTTTAATATTTCTGTTTCCTTTGAAATTTTAGGATAAAGTATATCAGATGCTAATAAAATCTGATGGTTAGTCCTTGGGTCATTGAGTAATTGCAGGGTATGAATTTTTTGAAAATACTTCATTCTGCAACCATAGGGACAACTATGTAGAAGTCAAAGAAGTCTGCAAATGAATTCATAAAATCTTATGACAGTATATCCCCATAGTGCCAAAGTTCTATGATTTTTGCTAAATTCCTGGCTTGGACAATGATGGAGAAGAGAAGTCCTTTCCTTAAAAGTTAAAACCTAAAATAGAGTAGGTGGGTATGACAGAGGTTGTAGAACTGCTTCAAATGTGATTGAGCTCCTTGAGCTCACATCTTGTATTTCATTCTCAGGTACCTGGAAATAATAAAGTAACATAATATTTGCCTCATTGACTTGATGCTGTACTTGGCAGTTTCCTTTTCTATTTACTTTTGACTATGTATTTTGCTGGAGCCAGTTTAAGTTGTTATTATCTCACGACTTGCTTTCTCAGTCTGAGGATGATGGTGAAAAGTCTACGGATGTCGGAAATGCTGTTTCTATTTTTAGGGGTGAGAAGAAGAATCTTCGTAGGAAAGAGAAGCGTGCAAGAATCGAGCAGATAAGAGTCAGCCTTGGTCTTTCAGATTCACAACGGACTCCAGTGGTATTGCATCTTAAGCTTAAACATGTTGATACTTGATCTTGCTGGATATAAGTAGGTCCAATTTGTGCAGATATCTGTCTGTAACTCTATATTTTTTATTTATAAAAGATTCAAAAGGTATCGACTGTTATTCAAAGATATAGGCACGAATAAATTGTGATATCATGAAGAATTGACTTGACAAAGTGTAAAAGGTTGTCCGAGTGACACTATAGCAACCTTGTCATGATATAGTAACCATCTTGATACTTGATCTTGCTGCATATAAGTAGGTACAATTTGTACAGATATCTGTCTGTAACTCTATATTTTGTTTTTATAAAACATTCAAAAGGTATCGACTGTTATTCAAAGATATAGGCACGAATAAATTGTGATATCATGAAGAATTGACTTGACAAAGTGTAAAAGGTTGTTCGAGTGACTATAGTAACCTTGTCATGATATGTGTTCTATGTAGCTAGGTGTATCAGCTGCCTAAATTATTTTCAACGTTTACCAAGTGATATTAGATTTAACACCATATTAGGACAAATCAAGCATAGAAACTGTTGGCCGTTCTATCTGTTTAGTGTCAAGGAGCATTGAGACCACATTTATTGTTCAGAGCATCATTTGTGTTTATATATGACAATATTCATGTTAGGTATACAGTTGTCTTAACTATTGAAGACACATGTTTTAGTCATCAAACAGTGACCATCTCTTCTGTCTTGCCTTGCTTTTGTGTTGGTGTCTACTTAAGACTCCAGTATAGCAGGGTAGTCTGCAATAAAGCGTCTAAAGGACTACCGTTGTTCGGAGAAGCTCTATTTCTCTCTTTTGGTTGTCTGAAATGAATTATCTTGCATTCTTGGAAGTACTTCATATGTGATCTTTTACTTGTTGGCCTAATATGCCATTTATTCCTTAAATTGTGGTTCAGGTTTATTAATTCTCTTTTAATTGCCAAGTGTATCCTTGCAAGAGCGATAATATTGTAAAGAGCAATTTCTGGTTTAATTTAGTATGTGTTTGTCATTATTATTTCTTTTGTTGGCCATCCAACAAATAGAACATACATTAATTCTTTTCTCTACTTTTTAAAAATGCTATAAAAGTTTGAAGATGTGCTTTAGGACTTATTGTTAATGCCTTTCACTTATAAAAGTGTACTCATAAACTGTCATTTATGTGAAGCCTGGAGAAACTCTCAAGGACTTCTATCGGAGGACAAATATGTACTGGCAAATGGCTGCGCATGAGCATACTCAGCATACTGGAAAGGTCAGTTTAATCTCATGTTGGTTTATTGAAATGACATAATGGGATGCTTTGGAGGGGTTTCTATTCGCTGTAGTACAAATTTTTTTACTCTATGACATGATGAGTGGAGTACTCCACAGGAAGTGTGCCCAAGTGCTAGTTAAATTGTAGATGCATTTTAGATTTTCAGTTCATATATGATACTCCTTTGTATGGTTCATCTTTGACCTATGTCACACATCACTCGTAAGTTTCATGTTCTCCATTTTCTCAAGATCTATGTTCTACGCACTTGAGTACGACACTACAGGATATACGCATGTTTAGATGGGATGACAGCGATTTGGTCAGAGTTTCCATTTTTTTCACTAATAGATGCCCTACATGAACACTGACAGAGATTCCTCTTTGAACAAATTTTCTAGGTTCACTTCAACTTCCACTGTTGATGTCCATTTTTTCTACCATACCTACGGTCTGTTCATACCTTTCCGTTTTTTAGTGTCCTCTTTCCTAGGTTAGGACGTGGATTTGGGTAAGCTTGACGGCATCTATATTTGGTTACTAAGACAAACCCTATTGAAGTAGAACAAAATGGGTGGGCTTCTGTACACCTTTTGCCTGTTTTGAAGCGTTTTTGGGATGCACAGATGAAAGCCTCCGGGCAAAGGCGTGCTTCTTATGCCATGGTGTGCCCAACATCTGCATCAAAACCCTTGCCTCAGACAATGAGTCACACCTCATTGCGATTTGTATATTGAATTACATTGAGTTGCTTCCGTCTGTAATCCTGTTTGATAAGTTTGTACATTATATAGGGGTCACTCTTCTATTGAAATTAAAATGTTCTTTAAATTCTTGTAGTACTTTATGCTTTAAACTCTTCCGACTAATGCTTCATGGCTCCGTGCACGGGCAAAGTTACCAAATGTCGTTTGCATCTTATGAGGCATCCACAAGACGCAATTGGCTCATAGGCTTATACCTCACTTACCGCACACTTTACAGGTAGAATCACTAATTACTTGCGGGCAAAATAAGACGATCTTTATTAATCATCGTCTCTTCAGTCTCCACATATACCCGGAGTGGGCTGACAATGGGCCAAGCAGGTCCAACCCCTCCAGCTGGGTTGTTTAGAATCCCTGTAGAAAGCTAACATAAATTTCTTTCCTGCTTCTAGAAGCACATCCAAAATAAATTTTCCTCCTTCGAGCTCAAATCCAACTGTATTAAAAAAACCTAACTGAAATATCTCCCGACACGAATCTAGAGAACGAGCGTATCCCTGTGCCACCATCAGCATCCGGTTGTGTGCATCTTTACCCCCTTCTCTGTACGACTGCACCCTTATATGGTGATCCAACCTGACCCCTGTGTCAAGCAGCTGTGTCCATCATCAAGACCTCAAGCACTGAAGAGGAAGCAAAACTTGAAGAGATAAAAGTGCCAAAGCCAGCTGAGCTCCAAGAAACCTTTGTGCTCCAGGAGGTGAAGAAGAATTCTGTCCTCCTCCATGGAGCAGAGGAGAGAATGGATGCCTAGTATGTGGTGAACCTGAAGCTTCCTAGGACTTTGATAACTCTAGTTACCTGGTACACTCTAGAGAACCACGTCTGATATAAGCATTCAAGTTCACGATACAGTTCCATTTAGGGGTGAGCATTCGGTTAATTCGGTTCCAACCTAACTGAATTATGCAAAACCGAATTAACCGATATCAAAAAAACCAAAACCGAACCGAAATGTTTCATAACCGAATCAGACCGAACCGATTTGTTATTCGGTTGGCCTCGGTTTATTTGGTTGAAATAACAATGTTTGAAATATTTCAGTTCCAAGACAGCCAAACACAACTTTAGACCAAACCAAAATGAAGAAATCAAGGAATCAACCTTAGTTAGGATTGAAATAACAATGCTTTAATCTATAACAAACCTATGATATTGCATTCCTAACACATTCAAACTCTACGTTGTACCAAACTCCAACTCCAGTAACAAAAAAGGGGAACCTTTTGCTGCAATTTCGAACAAATTCGTGTGGTTCCCAAGCAAAAACCACCAAATGAAGAAATCAAGTAATCAAACAGAGTTAGGGTTCGGGTTTCGTGTTTTACGATGTGGCGAGGTATCGGAAGCGGAGGTCGCAGAGCACATTCTGCGAGGAGTTGGATGTAGAGTTGGACGGCTTCTATGTTGACGCCGCGACTTTGTCCGCAAAGAATATAGCGGCGGAGTAGAGGCCCTTCGACTCGTTGGAGGAGAGCTACCCGAAGACGAGCAACGAGAGGAGATCGAACTTTGGTGAGAGAGATGTAAGGTTTTTTTTTTTTTTTTTTTTTTTAGGAGGAGATAAGGAAAGGCAGCGGTGGGTTGAGAGGAAAAGTGAAAAAGAATGTGAGGAGAGAGAAATAAAAAGTATATTTATACTTAGGGTTAATAGTGAGGGTATTTCTGTAATTGTACATGTCTTTCTATTCAGTTTTTGGTTTTAAACCGAACCCAAATCCAATAACCAAACCCGAAACCGAAAACCAAATTTCGGCTATTCTGAAACCGAACCCGACCCGAATTGGACGTAAACCGAACCGAAAAATTCAGTTCGGTTTTCGGTCTAAAACCTATTAATGCTCATCCCTAGATCCATTCCGGATCGCTATGTTACGTTCTCAGGATCACCAAATTTTCGTGATCCCGATCTGTTGTATTTCTTTGTTGTCAAGAAGTTTTTGAAGTGGCTCTTTAGAAGTTTTTTTTGTTGGGCAGGAGGTTGAATTGGTTGCAAAATAAGAAAAGCTCTGTGGATTCCAACTTCAAAATTGAATTATTATATGGATGTGAATAGTAGAATGGTTCTATGTTCTTAATAAAGATAGCTTTTAGAAGAAACTTGAGTTTCTAGATCTAACATATGTTTTGTGCATCTCTGCTCTCCCAGTCAGTGCATAGCATAAACCTGCATTTAAGTGTTTTTTTTTTTTTTTTTAATTCTGCATCAATTGTACAAACAAAGCTCCTCTCTGTTGGTGCATGTCATGAACCTAAGCTAAGTTAAGATAGCTCAGATCATTAAAAACGTATAGGGAAACATTATCAAAACAAAACTAAAAAAAGAACAGAGAGAAAAGGAAGAGTTTGATTTTTTACTATTCTATGATTTTTTTTTTCCATATGCTGACTCAGTTATTGAATTGACTAAAACTAAACATCAATCCAACTGGTATTTTAAAGTGTACGCTAACTGTAATGTACAACCAACTGAACCTACCCCTGTACCGAAAATAAAGAAAAGTTGCCTACCCCATTCCTGAATCCATACCGTGACCTGGGACAGACTGTGTTCCATGTATCTATTGATAAAACCCATTTTAGTGTCTAGAAAGAGCACAATTATTGCCGGAGATGAAAACCTATGCTTTACTTTATTAGAAATTTTTTTGGGTTATGGAGAATTCCAGTGTACAATTTTTATTCTTATTTGTTTGGTTCTTACTCGTATATGAAATGATTAATTATGTTGGTTTGGATTGCTGTTGCTTTTCAAAAAAATCACAGCAGAAGCAGCTTTTGACAGCATTTGGGAGGGTGCTATCAAAAGCTACCGCAAAATTGAACCGACTTTCAAAAGTTTTTTGGTAAGCTGTTGTTAAACAGCCTTGGACCGCTTTACAAGAAAAATAAGCATAAGCAGGCTCCAATAAGCAGGAGAAACCCACCCTTGGTCCTCTGATTTATAGGAGTTTTGGGCATCCCAAGGTGGGAAAACCATTTGTTGGTTTTAGAATACAACAATGTGTTGAATGTTGTAAAGACTTCCTCTTTCTCATGCCTTTTCAAATTGGTAATGGTAAACTGGAAAGTCTGTGGGTTTTGGAGAATTTATTAGATTAAATTCGGAAAGATGTCTACTATTTCTCTTTTTTGGATGAATCAAGGCTGATACATGATAAGAATTCCTCATGATGGAGGATGCAGATTCTAGTCAAGGAAACAACCTCTATATATATTGGAGTAAGGTTGCGTACATCTTGACTCTCCCAAGACTCTGCATAAGCGGGAGGCTCGTGACACTGAGATGCCCTTTAGATGACTAAGAATTCCCTCAAGTAATGGAGCAACTATGGCCAATTTGTTCCAATTGGATCTATCGACATGCTCTCAGATTTCCCTACAATATGAAGTGGTGGGCTAGTGAATGTATCCCATTGTCGAGCCTCGACCCTGCGTAAGCGGGAGCACAAGGAACTGGGACACCCTTTACTTGACTAAGAATTCCCTCAAGTTATGAAGCAACTATGGCCATTTTGTTCCAATTGGATATATCGACATGGTCTCAGATTTCCCTACAATAAGTGGTGGGCTAGTGAACCCATTGTAGAATCACCAATCCAATTCTTTGTATTCTATTCTTTAGCTGTATCTCATCAGCTAACTGATTACTTGTTCAGTGTCTTGAGCAGAGCATGTCAAAAGAAATTTGCTACTTGCAAATTGCAATATAGGAAAATGAAATATTTTTGGAAGTCATTTAAAGAGCTTAAACCAGCTACTCAGCTTGACACGTATTCTTAGGGTTCATTATCTAATGATCAGTTTTATGCAATTGCCGGAATTGATGATCTATTGATCAGTGCAAAAAACAGCATGTTAAATTTTCTTCTGGAGTTACTATGCTTACATTTTGGGATTTATGGTTTGAAGTTACTCTAGTTACATTTTGGGATTGTTGTTTCTTCTTTACAAAATTATAAGTTATTGTATATTTGTTCCATCCGGAAATCAAACTGCCGCTGCTTGTACCAGTTCTCTTGCCACTAAATCACAGAGACGAGTAATGGACTACTATATGTTATTTAATAAAAATCCTACTTAATCTTTATAACTAATATAACAAGATCATTAAAAAACTTCATTAGTAACTTATCTTAATTTGGATGTATTGGGAACTTCAGGAGCTTCGGAAAGATGGGTTTGATCTTGCTGAGGCTCGATTCAAGGAGCTGAAGCCGATACTTGATGAGGTGATTCTGACTTGAACGTTATCCTTCCTAACTCCTTTAGATTACCTGTTTTTATTTTTATTTTTTATTAATCACTATTATCTTTATTTCCTTTTCGTACTATAGTTGGCTGTACTGGAAGCTGAACAGAAGGCAGAAGAGGCAGAAGGGCCTGAAACTAGTTTGAGAACAAGGGGAAATAAGAAAAATAAGCAGCGGAATCCACAGAGGTAGACCTCATTGATATTTCCAAAGATAGGTCTCTAAGATATTGTAAACAACCTCAGCCATCCAAAAGTTGGATGTCGAACAATTTGCTATGATAATGCACCGGGAGATGATTATTAGCGACATACCAATTTATTTTTTCGGTTGTATATGTGTAGTAAGCTGTCTAGGGTTGTATGGCAAAACAGTGTTCGGAGTCGACCAGTTTATGTTAAATTGACAGCTGCAGAAGTCTCGATAATCCTTTTCTTAATGCTGGTTGAATCCGAAGAATGGGCCGTGGGCAGGTGACTTGGAGAATGGCTCTGGTTATGATGATTGTGAAATTTTGTGTTCCTTATTTGTCATAATTGCTCTCTTTTCTTTTTAATCTCAATGTTTAAACTGTAGTAAATGATGATATCTCAATTTTTAGCGTGAGACTTGGTCTATTGTTTAAAATATTTATTCTGGAAATTGCTGAGAAACCCAATTTCGGGGTTGGTTTGTATGAAAAATCCAACTCAGATTTGAATTGCGATTTTATGAAATGGTCAGAATTATATATTTCTACGTTAAATATTCTAAGATTTTCTTTAGATGTTCTGTATTTACAAAATTGTCATCTTTATAATACCATAACTATCCTTCGCACAAACTCAGATTTGAATTGCGATTTTCTTCTTCTTCTTCACGAAAATTTCATTGCTCTCATCTTCAACAGAGATCGCAAAGGTCGTTCGTAGTTCACTGTGCTTTTCTTCAGTCGAACTCCGATCATTGCTTATCATTATCATCGTCGTGGAGAGATTTGAAGTTTTTTGACGATTAGGTCAATTTTGGAGAGAAGATCTTCTTGTTTTCTATAAGAGTTAGCATTTTGAAAGAAGAACGAAAATTCTGACATTTTTTTTTTGCAAAAAAAAAACAAAAAAAAAGGTTTTAGGTTTCTGTCGACTGTTCTCCATTATTTTTCGTGATTTTAAATGACCATTCTCCGTGTTAAAATCATGGAGAATGACCATTCTCCGTGCTAAAATCATGGAGAATGGTCTTATCCATGTCAAAATGATGGAGAATGGTCATTCTTCGTGTCAAAATGACGGAATGGCTCCGTGATAAAGTGACTGAGAATAGCTATTCTTCGTCATTTTAACACGGAGAATGGCCATTCTCCATGTTAAAATGTTGGAGAATGACCATTCTTCTTGTTAAATGACGGAGAATGGCCATTTTTTTTGTTAAATTGACGGAGAATATCCATTTTCCGTCATTTTAACACGGAGAATAACTATTCTTTGTCAATTTAACAAGGAGAATGACTATTCTCCGTGTTAAATTGACGGGTCATTCTTCGTCATTCTAACACGGAGAATGGCCATTCTCCTTGTTAAATTGATGGAGAATGGCCATTCTTCGTCATTTTAACACAGAGAATGACTATTCTTTGTCAATTTAACAAGAAGAATGACCATTCTCCGTGGTTTTAGCACGGAGAATGGCCATTCTCCTTGTTAAATTGATGGAGAATGGCCATTCTTCGTCATTTTAACACAGAGAATGACTATTCTTTGTCAATTTAACAAGAAGAATGACCATTCTCCATCGTTTTAGCACGGAGAATGGTCTTATCCATGTCAAAACCACGGATAATGGTTATTCTCCATGTCAAAATGACGGAGAATGGTCATTCTCCGTGTTAAAATTACGGAGAATGACCATTCTCCGTGTTAAAATGACGGAGAATGGCTCCGTGATAAAATGACTGAGAATAGCCATTCTCCGTCATTTTAACATGGAGAATGGCCATTCTCCGTGTTAAAATGACGGAGAATGGCCTTCTTCGTGCTAAAACCACGGAGAATGGCCATCCTCCTTGTTAAATTGACGGAGAATGACCATTCTTCGTGGTTTTAGCACGGAGAATGATCATTCTCTTGTATTTTATGTCCAGTTGAAACTTTGAAGGGCCATAACTTTTGACTGGGAGGTCGAAACGAGTCCCGGTTTGTCGCAAACGAGACCTAACTACCCTAAGTTTTTTGTTTATAACACACGGTACCCCAACTTTTAAACTAATTACACTGCCCACCACCACTATGTGTTATGTTTATTACACGAAAAATTCCTACTTTAAGATAAAACTAAAAAGTTATAACACTAATTATCCATATTTTTATTAATTTTTTCTAAAGGGAGGGACGGTCAGTATAATTAGTTTAAGGAGCTTTGCTATGCCTACAACCAAAATTTACAACTCTCCTACAACCGGACACATGTCGGGCTTCGATTGGAGGAGGGAAAAAAATGGTGGGGCCGGGTGGAGCCCATGTAGCAAGGGGGAGTGAGAGTGGTGGTGGGACCCGGTGGGACCCATGTGTAAGGGGTGGAAGAGAGTAGTTGTAAGAAGGTTGTAAAAATTTGGTAGTAAACTTAGTATTTTCCTAGTTTAAAAGTAAGGATACCATGTATTATAAATCCAAAACTTAGGAATAGTCAATGTAAATAACCCAAAAATCAAATTGTATGGTTCGGCTCGATTTGATTCGGTTTTTGGTACAAATTAGTCCAGTTTGGTCTGTACCCACATTCCTCCCACTTTTCTGATTTCAAATTCAAACACCACTCCCTCCCAATACAAAAATCATAAAATAGCACTACTGCAAACAGTAATAAATGCACCCAGCTTTTCCCAAATCTACAGTACGAGAGAGAGAGAGAGAGAGCGCGCTCCAAGAACCCAAAACAGGAGACAATATAGCCGTTGGTACTTTGAAGCTGATTCAAAAACCAGAATCCCAAGAAAGAAAGAAAACTCCACATTCACCATTTCAAAATTTGGGAAGGAGAAGAAGAAGAAGAAGAAGAAGAAGAAGAAGAATTAATGGTAGAGCCTTCTTGTTTTGCCCAGGATTCGGATCATGCCCTTCACAAGTCCAACGCCAACAGCCAGGTAGGTCGTTCGAGTAAATTCACTTTTTGTTCTTCTAGCAATATCGCTCTCCTCGCCCAACAGATCTTCTTGATCTACAGGCGAGCGTGGCTTCGGCACTAGGCGGCTCTGTCTCCTTCGGAAGGTTCTTGTCGGAGTCGTTGGACTGGGGGAAGTGGTCGTCCTTCTGCCAGAAGAGGTACTTGGAAGAGGCGGCCAAGTACTCCACTCCCGGCTCCGTCGCTCAGAAGAAGGCTTTCTTCGAAGCCAGGTACACGAAGAAGAAGCACACTGCGGTTGCGCAACCCGAACCCGAAGCCGAAGAACGTAGGGATGAAACTTCGGAGATATTCGACAGCGACGAGAACCGGAACGATGGACACTCGATGGAGCCGACCAAACCATTATCAGATAAGAAACCACTAGAGGTAGTGATCAAGCTTTTCGATCGACGATGAATTGGACTTTAATTCTTTTTTAGACTAAATTATTCTAATAACTTCATACTCCTCGATTTTGACACTCTAACTTTAGATATTGTTCTTTTGAGACATTTTTCATCAATTTTGAAATACATAGAGACCACCTTCAAAAGAATGCGTAGCAATACAAGTATTTAAATTACGTTTTTGTAGTTCAAGATGTATTCTTTTGAAGTAGTCTGAAAATAGAAAGTTTGAAACAATTGGGACTTTTTCGGAATTGGATGCAGTTACTGATTCATGATCTAGCATGTACAGAATGAAAACTTCATTCTCGATTCTACGATAATTTTTATGAAAGCGTTGCATTTGCTTCTCTTCCATGGAAGTTTCATTTTCCTAGAATGTATTCTCATTTTTGGTCTAATTTCAACCTCTGATAAAAAAGATAGACCTTGGTTCTATTTCATCTCTTCAACAAGTTTAGTAATGAGCATGACGGCCCTATTGTTCCGATGGATAGAAGAACCTATAATTAGCTTTTCGGGAAATTTCTGCTTCAAAATTAACGAAATGTGTTCCAAAAGAGCAATTTATGAAGTTGGGGTGCCAAAATCGAATGGTGAAAAGTTAAGGTAGTGCTATAATTAGGTGGCATTGTGGTAATTTAGCCTCTTAGTGGTTGTTTGATTGTTGTTTGCTCTTTCAGGAAATTTGCGTCAATGAACAGAACGTAGGTGGTTCAACTGAGAAGAAAGTAAGCCCAACACTGAAATCATCGGCTCGTAGATCTACGAGGCCTTCGCCTCCACCTTTCCTGAAAGAGAATGGAAGGAACGAGTCTACTACTCCAATCAGCGGGAAGAACAAGAGAGGATCGATCGAGAGAAAGAAGTCGTCGACGCCAACATCAGTACATGCTTCAGTAAATTTTACTCGAAGTCGAACAGGATCAACAACTCCTTTGACGAATAAATGTTCACCTGTTATGAAGAAGGCCAGGGAAACAAAAGTTTTTACGGGATCCATAACTCCTTCCACAAATAAACCTTCACCTGTTATGAAGAAGGCCAAGGAAACAAAAGTTTGTTCACACTTCTTTGCATTCTCTCTTTATAAACTTATCATTAATATTTTTGCTGCTAAGCCTAACTTTTTTGTTTTGTTTTTGAATGCCAGGCATCATCAAATTGTGTATCTAAATTTGCTTCGCTTACCCCTCACTCTGAACATGGAAGGTACTCTTTGTGACAAGTTGTACTCATCCTTTCAGTTTAAATGAATGTAGTTCCTTTCCAAGTTAACTGAAAGAAAAATAATCAAAGCTCATCTTGATTTTTTTTTTTTTTTGGGACATGTATCTGGCATGACTTTGACATTACAAGATAAATAGGACACAAAAATAGGTGTCAGCATTTGCGTCTCCACATATGTATCATCTTGTATCATATTCACCCCCGTGCAATATAACTATTCTTTCTTAATTATGAGAAGTAACTCGACAAAGCTAGGGCATGTATATAATCGTTGGATATGTTGACAGAAGTTGTTATTACAAGATAATGCAAGTCTTCGCGGTGTTAACTTAATTCCATACTGATGTTTTTTCAGGGTTTGTTCGCCATTGAATCAAATACCTTCTGCAGGGAAACAAGTGGATGTGAAGATGCACTCCATTTGGTGAGTTCAGCTCCTTTGCTGATTGTAGTATCTCCAAAATTTATTTTTTTCTTTGAAAGAAGATTAAGTCTAGTCGATGTTTGTTCATGTACTAGTTATTCCAATCGTTCGTGCATTAAGGGAGACAGAGCACAGAGTGAGGTTGCGTCGTCTTCTAATATCCTTGAGACTAATCAGAGAGTAGAGAAGAGGAAAAAGGCAAGATTTTATCTTTAGGCTGTGTTTGATTGGGCTTTTTTTCCATGGAAAATATTTCCATCACAAATTTTCCACCAATTGTAGTGTTTGATAGCTTATATTTTCCATAGAATTATTTTCCAAAAAACTATCATTTTCCATATTTTCATCTAAAATGGTGGAAAATGAAACTTGTCCAACCCATAGGAAAATATTATTTTCCATGGAAAATAACTATTTTCCGTGGAAAATAATGGCAATCAAACACCCAAATTAAGTTTTCCATGGAAAAAATTTATAATTCCATGGAATTTTTTTCCTAGGAAAATAATTCCATGGAATTAATTTCTTTTCCACATATTTTCCACCTTGCAATCAAACGCACCCTTACTGTTTTCTTGATATTTTGGGAAGCTAAACAATCTTACTATGGTATTCAGAGTGATAGCTTAGATCACTATTTGAATAAGAATTTCAATTTGTGCTACTTCTGGTACATGTACAAATGTATGTTAGTTCATTCTCACTTCCAGTTATATTACTGCAGTTTTTTAACAGTCTGGAAAATAAAGGTGGTCGGAAAGAAGTGAAGAAACTACAACTTCCAAGGACAGATGAGGTTTCTTCTTTATCTTTGGATGGTTACCGCACAATTAATTTTCGATAATTTTGGAGTTCAAATCCATCGTTGTTTTTTGAAATTAATGATTTTTTCTAGAATACCATTGGAGACTTCTATTATGATGAAATCTTTGTCCTCAGGAAATTGCTGGAAATGAAATAAAAGAATTACGCCAAAGCCTATGTTTTAAAGCCAGGCCACTCCCAGATTTCTACAGGAATATTGGACTACCGAAGCATGAAGTAAAAGAGGTAATTCTTAATCTTATCTTCCCTTTGAGGTTACAGTAAGTGATCTGTACATATAGTCTATGTTTGCTTACCAGAACAGTACGATATAATTAATTGAGCTCATGTGTCTGCCACTGTTAAAAACAAACCTATATGTTACTTTAACTCTATTGAAATGAAGAACATTTCTTCTTTTAGCATAATCATCGAATCGTAGACCAATATTTACTCTATGCACCATAAACCACTTGTACATGTTTAGTGTCTTTCTATTGAAGTGGGAACTTGGAGAGAGTGCTTTGGTTGCCTGAGCTAAAACTGCATTCAGCATAGCCGAAAGGTAGATATGCTTTTTAGCCAACTTGCTCTCTTGGTTTTAGAGTATGCCCATCTTGTCTGGTGACATCAGGTCACAAAATGGACGCAAGAACTGTGTCAATTCTTTTATGGAGTTTTTGTTATGCTCCATAGCCGACTCCATTATGATGGAAGAAAGCTTGAATGAAGATATTGGAAGTGTTTAAATGCATAGGGAAAGGGAACTTGTCCCTATTAATAAAGTTAAGCTAGAAGAGAATAATCCTGTGTAAGATTTTAAAATCTATCTTGACCTTACTTGGATAACAGTTTATAAAGTCCTGATTTAAGAGGAACATTGATCTACATAATGGGACTCTGTACACATGCAGTCATGCTTATTATATTTAGATTGGGATAATAGTTTTGTGTATGCCGAAGTTGATACAGAGGCGCTTCTTTCTTTTTTCCCTTTAATGTGTGTGTAGAAGTTACCCCTAAATAATCCTGTACATTAAGACCAAGTTAACAATTCATCTTAGATTGTGAAAGTATTTGAGAGAAAGAAGAAGAATTTCCACTCGTGAAAGAAGAGGTTGATTTCATTGTGAGAATTCAGAACACATAATACAGAGATGTATGATCTATATATGATCAGTGCATAGACAGAGAAGGCTGGAGTTTTCATTAATAAATGGTCGTACTATTATTCCGTGTATGAAGACGAAGGTTACATATCATTTTGTGTTGTAAGTGGATCATGTTGTTGTAAAGTTTGCTCAACCTTCAGTAGCAACACCAGTAGCCTGCCATTTCCTCTGGTATAACCACCAACAGTAATAGCCCTTCCTATTCCACACCTACTGTACAGATCTTGAATCTCTTCAGAAGTTTGTTGTACGACGTTGTATCTCAAATCATTCCTTATGGTAGATAAATTATGTTTAAAAAATATTAACGATCACTTAACTTCCATAAACCAAAGACCTACATCAACTATAGATCTCTTAAGTGCTACCCTCTCTGTTACCTACATCAACCCATGGGCCTACGTCAACTATAAATATCTCAAGTGTCAGCCTCTCTGCGACACTTCTTGGAACTGTACCTTCTTAGGGAAGTATAGCCCCCACGATGAGATGGCTTCCAACAATTATGGTCTTCTGGCAAAATATCATTCCAAAATATGGGGGTCATCTTGCAACTAAAGAAAATTTGGTGTGAATTTTGGTCGACCTCAGAAGTATGCTCAAAGCATGTGTGGTCACTTGCAGGCTGTTGCAACCTAGATATCATTCAGAGAATGGTATATAACATTGACTACACAAGTCAAAGGAAGTGTAGTAACTTGGTTTAAGAATATGGCTTCAAATGTTAATAACTGTCTCTAGAATTTTCACTCTAGCGATAGTAGAAAGTTGACTCCAACTATAACACTTAGATGTAACTGTGTTTTCAGTTTTCCGTGTGTAGCCACCTGCCAGGCTTTGTCCTCTGTATCGAGTTGAGTGCTGCATATGTACATATTCACAAATTCTACCTCATGCTCCATGTAAATATACTAAAAAGTTTCAGAATTTCAGTGTGTTGTAAACTAAGATTCCGATAACATCAAGACTTGAGTATGTTGTGTTGTATTCACATAGTATTCACAAATTATGCAAATATACTAAAAAGTTAAAGAATTTCAGTATGTTTTTAAACTAAAGATTCCTATAACATCAAGACTTAAAGTATGTTATGTTGTATTCACATAGTATTCACAAATTATGTAAATATACTAAAAAGTTTCAGAATTTCAGTATGTTTTTGAACTAAGATTCCTATAACATCAAAACTTATATGTTATGTTGTGCTTTTACAAACCAAGTATCTAATTTCTGCTTCTTCCTTTGCAATTATGGTTCAGCAGTCTCCATCGCAGAAGGCTAAGTCCCCCCAAAGTAGGAAAGAGCAGCAACCCCAAAGCAAAACAAAATCCAAACTCTCTTTGCCTCCATCGAGACGTCCAGTCATTAGTGACCGTTCTATGCAGGTAGAAGAAAATGGTAGCAAGAGATCATGCAGGTCCGCTATTCTGAATCCAAACAAGAGCAAGTGATATCTACGGTCATCACATTCATGCAAAATTCAGATTGACTTACAAAGAGAAGATCCTACTAGAACAAAGAGAAACTGGTCCAGGAAACATACTGTGACACTAACATGGCAAAAGAAGAAAGAATTGGCATATGCTGTGAATCATCTGATTCATTCCTTCTGCACCCAGTTTTATGCATGGTAAAGTTCTAACGAGATTTCTGTGTAAACCTTTAACTGTGTCTAATAGCTTTAGCTCATGATCTTCTGGTGGAGTGTACTCGTACTTGTCTAAATGAAATAGTACTTGTCTAGTATTGTGAAAGAATTGAGTTGAACAATTTGTTGACATAATTACAATTGTGATTTCATTGAGATTGGATTGCTCTTCAATTGTGATTTCATTGCAACTTTTCTTTGGTTCTATGTTGCAAGAAAAGTGCTGAAAGTCATGTTAATTTGAAGCCAACCAAACAAGCAAGTTGAATTTCCAATTGTCATTATTAGTAGGGATATTTTAGCAAATGCTCCCATTTGAAATGTTGAAACTAGCAAATAAATACCCCCACTCCTATGTAAACAACAAAAATAATAATTAAGTGGGGGTATATCTTAAATATTTACTATTCCGTACCCAAAAATGGGGGTATTTGATAGTTAAAAACAATAGTGGAGGTTTCAACATTTGAGATGGGGGCATTTGCTAAAATATTCCTTATTAGTATGTAGCCCCTCTCATTTTCCTTTTCGAAAAATCGCAACCAAATGGAGGCAGAATGTGTTAGAACTTGGATGGAGATGACGGGGGAGGCTAGGAATTAGGTGTCTGCTGGTGGTGGTGCTGAAATTGGAACAGCAGCAGGAGGAGAAGCAGTTTGAGTATGAAGAGGTGCAGTTATTTGATGGCTTGTGTTTGTGGTTGCACTTGTTGGAGTGGGTGGGGTTTCCAACCTATGTGGAGAAGACCCCGAAGTGCGACGAGCGCCGTCTGTGTGTCAGAGAAGTTCGGGGAGGTGATGAGACCATTCGGAGACGAAAAAGAAGCTCGGGAGCAACCATTTTACATTCTGGAACAGGGGAGGCAGAGTTATGGCCGAACTCTGTCTTTTGGTTCCAGAACTGTTCTGGTTGTCCAACACAGAGTTCTGGCCGAACTCTGTGTCGTCGGGACTGAAGCGTTTTTCAGGGTGTTTAATCACCATTGGATCATATCCTACGGTCCAGGTTTTGCTGCGGATTAGGGGGTTTATACATGGTTATTCCTAACCCTAAAATAACAGAACATTGAAGAACAAGAGAGAAAAAAGAGGCAAGTATGCCATTGCAACTTTGGGAGAGAAGGAGGATTGAAGGCCATTTTCGAAGGAGGATCGTGTTCGGGTAATATCTACTCGTCGTCCTTGTTCTTCGTAGCTTTGTAATCATTATTCTTACTCCTAAGTGTTGTGGGGGTCTGATTTGGATCGGGAGAAGTTTGTAGAGGGTGTACTCCTTTATTTCATTAGTGAAGGCTTCTCATGGTTGGACTCCGATCGTCTCGTGATTTTTTCCGCAAGGGTTTTTCATGTCAAAAATTATCTGTGTCTGCGTGGTTTATTTTGGTGTTTTGGTTCGTGCATTGTATTGCTCGGTTCTCTCGCAGGTACTCTCTAGTTTGGGGAAAGATTTCCGTATTTTTTTCAACAAAGTGGTATCAGAGCCAGGTTCTGGAATTCAGAAGGGTGTCAGGAGTTGACAAGGAAAAACTAGAGAGGAGAGATGGACGCGAAGCCGGTGCGCATGGTGAACCTGAACGACACCAACTATCACTATTGGTGGAGCAAGATGAAAGATTTGCTGTTTGTCAAGAAGCTGCATCTGCCCGTATTTGCATCCGAGAAGCCCAGTGATAAATCTGAGGAGGACTGGAAATTCGAGTATATACAGGTGTGTGAATATATCAGGTAGTTCGTTGACGAGAACGTGTACAACCACGTTGCCAATATTGAGCACGCGAAGACGTTATGAGATAAGCTGGAATCTTTGTACGCGAAGAAGACCGGGGTAAACAAGTTGTTCCTGATCCGAACGATGATGGGTCTGCGGTACAAAGATGGGACGTCTATTACTGTCACGACCCTATCCCAAATAATTGGGTCGAACCGGATCATGCCCAGCCTGCACCGTTGTTGAGACGGCGGCAGTAAGCTGTTCCATTAGCAGGTAACCGTAACAACAACATCTATATTTGTCACAACTCAAAATTCGAGAAATGAAACTTTATTAAACTTTGAAATCAAATACAACTGGAATTTAAATGTACTGAAACAAATAACTGAATTCAAATAACAGAGTTTCAAATTGATAAAAAAAGCTGGAAAAGGAAAAGCTAGCTAATCAG
Organism: Iris pallida; assembly: GCA_029216955.1. Classification (NCBI taxonomy): domain Eukaryota; kingdom Viridiplantae; phylum Streptophyta; class Magnoliopsida; order Asparagales; family Iridaceae; genus Iris; species Iris pallida. Next base: position 5,673,779 of record JANAVB010037618.1, read on the forward strand.
TCGGCTCATCGGCCTCAGTCCCAACGTCTCCAATGGGGACTCTGGCAGCACTACAGGGTACAGAACAGGGTCGTAGTAACTGCTGTATAACAGCTCAGCATCCTCAATATCCCCTAAAAATGTATCTCCAGTCAGGAGGGAGCAAAGTACAATTCATGCTAATTTGACAGTTGAAATAATAATAGAATCATGCACTTTTAAACAATTTAGAAATGAACAGTTTTCTAACAGTAAAACAGTGTGATTTGAATAGGCAATGAATATGACCGGCTTGGGTTTGTTACAGTTCAGATACGACTTATCCCCGTGTGTATGAGGGGTAAGCTAATAGTTACAGTAGTTACAGTAGTTTGGATGTGGTCATACTCATTACACTACTCCCCCAGTCCCCAAACAGTTACAGTAGTTACAGTCAATGCTCTCAGGGAGAGTTCCGTGTTGCATCGTGGTTTAAACTTGCAGTAAAGCGATTATTAAATAACTGTAAACTAACACAAAATGTACTTGCCTCAAAATAGACTGGACTGGAGAGGATGAAGACTTCGAGTTGGGAATTTAGGATCGTCCTCGAATTCCTACATTCGAGAAATTGGCTCAGAATCCAGGGTTACCAATCTAACTACGCTAGTTGAAATCTCTAATTGTGTCCTAATCAATTTTAATCTTTATTTATTAAACACAAACAAACACGATTATTGGTGCGTTGAATTAATAACGAGGGAAAGATCGTTTAAACTTTGTATTTTGGATAAACTCGTAGTTTCCAATTTAATTTGATTAAAACTCTGTATTTTCATATTTATACATATAAAACTAAATTTCTTATTTTAATGAGAAATACATGATCGTTGTTAAATATTAAAACTTGTAATTTTAATGTGAGAAAACTTTATTAATTTCTGTATGAAAATAATTATCTATTTTGATTTACGCGAACGCTAAAATAACTCGCAAAATCAGAAAACAGCAGAAAATCCTACGCTACCAAAATACAAGTCACAGAGCCAACAACCAGCTGGGCTTATGCCCATTACAATTTATTTACATAAATTGAAATAAGACAAAATGGTCGTTAGTTCTAAAACTTCCTATAATTAATTATGAATAAATTAAATGATAAAAATAAATTAAATAATAACGAGTCTCAGATATGGTCCAATCGTCAACTAGGCTAATGCCTCAACGTCCGGGCGAGGTCGGTTTCGTTTGCACTTAGCCGGGGCCCATTGACCAATACGGTCGTCGCCCAAAACCAAAATATTAATATTTTCCGAAATCCATTTTAAAAATCATTTTTAAGAATATAATTAAATTTACGAAAAAATCCGGCAGCATCTCCTATGTTTTTGGTCAACCCAAAAACTGGAAAATATGCCAATATTTTTTCTGCAAATCCCAAACCAGGGAATCCCAAAAAATATATATAAAAATAACCACAAACATTCCACAGATTAATTCGGAACGACCCGAAACAAATTCGGGAGTCCGAAACTAAACCAGAACATCACAGCACAATAATCGGAAAGATCCGAAAACTAAAGTATTTAGAAAACCATTTCCGAAATATTTCGAAAATAAGGAAAACCAAATAACAGAACTTCCCGACGTTCCTCGGAAATCCCGGGAACGACGTTCACCCCAAAAATCGAATTTCCCAAAGGAAACTCGTGGACCAATTCATCATCGACACTGGGGAGGGACAAACTACTATGATTAACCAGGGTTTACCCAAAATGACGGAATCCGAAGGGTTGCCTCGGACTCGGGACGCGCAAATCCACAGATCGGGGTTGAAATCCAGCGAAGAACGCTGTCCGGAACAGCGGACAGCCCCAGGGTGCGCCGGGGAGAACAACGTTCCTCGTGCTAGGGCGCGGGAAGCACGCGGGGTCAGCGCTGGCCGGCGGCGTGGGGCGCCGGGGGCTGCGGGAGGGGGTCGGGCGCTGGAGGCGGGGTCGGGCCGGAGGTACGCCGGGGAGGCCGGAGCTAGGGGGCGCTGGCGTCGGGTCCGCGCGGGGCGGGGTCGCGGCCTAAGGGGCGTCGGGGAGCTCGGGAGGGGTGAAGGGGGTTCGGGTGTGAAGGGAAGTTGGAAAAGTTTGTTCTGGAGTTTGGGGGAGAACGGTGGTTGGGGAAAAAGTGGTTGGGGATTTGTTCTTTCAGGAGATAAGTAGAGAGAGGGATGGAGTAATGGAGTGGGGTGGTGGTTTGAGTGTAGAGGAGTTATAAGAGGGGGAGTGGGAGAGTAGTACGTGGGTGTGAGTGATTTGGGGAGAGCAGCTCGTGGGAAAAAGGGTGCTGGTCCAACGTGGACCAGTTCAATAGTTTTAAACATTTTTTTTTAAAGAAAATCAGAATTCAAAAGAAGGGAGGGGTTCAGGTCGGGTCTGGGTTTCGGAAATCGGGTCCGGGCTCGGGTCAGGTCGACAAACAAAAGCCAATTTTATTATTTTCGAAATTGATTTTAAAAACCCAAAAATGATACAAATAATAATAATAATAATATTTCACATTCAAAACTGGGTTTCACAATTACGGATCACTTGAGTGATTTCCAGGGCGTGGTTGACCAGCTGTCTTCGATGGGAGTCAAGTTAGACGACGAAGTTCAGGGACTATGGCTGCTGTGTACATTGCCAGACTCGTGGGAGACCGTACGAGTATCTATGATCGCTTCTGCTCCAGAGGGCGTGGTCAGTCTGGAGTTTGCCAAGAGCGGGGTGCTGAATGAAGATATGCGAAGACATTCTCAGGGCACTTCATCCACATCCCACCACTCAGAGGTATTGGTTTCAGAGAGCCGCTGAAGGAGCAAGCAGGGGTCTAGGTGGTGGCAGAGACAAGAACAAGAGGAAGTCCAAGGGTCGTTACGAGGACTCGAAGTGTTACCATTGTGGCAAGAAGGGGCACATCAAGCGAAACTATTTCGCTTGGAAGAGAGAGAAGAAGGGCGACAAGGGGAAGCAAGATGAGAACACTACAGCGGCGGCCTCGATACATAGAGGCGATGTGATCGTCGTAGGTGATGAGGTCATTACAAACCTCGCCCGCGATGATAATTCTTGGCTGGTGGACTCAGGGGCTTCAGCGCATGTATCTCACAACATGGTACTATTTGCCACTTACACGACAGGCGACTGTGGAGTGTTGCAGATGGGCAATGGAGACGTGTCGAAGGCGGTAGCCGTTGGAGTGTGCATTTGAGAACGAAGACGGGTGCGGTTTTTGTTCTCAAAGATGTTCGTCATGTCCCTGATATCCGTTTCAACCTGGTGTCGGTTGGAAGGTTGGATGACGATGAATTCTTCAATCTCTTCGGGAATAGTCAGTGGAAGCTTTCCAGAGGTTCGATGGTGATTGCCAGAGGAAGCAAGAAGTCCGGTCTCTACTATAAGGAGGAGAGCGCACAGGGGGCACAAGAGGTGAACGCAGACAGTGATGCGTCTACCGAGTTATGGCACAGGCGGCTCGGCCATATCAGCGAGAAGGGGATGAACAGAAAGGTGATTCCAGGGCTCAAGTCTACAAAGTGGGAGAAGTGCACGCACTGTTTAGCTGGGAAGCAAAATATGGTGTTTTTCCAAAGTCACCCAAGTTCAAGGAAGCCGGCGTTGCTCGAGTTGATTCACTAGGATGTTTGCGGTCCTATGAAGGTAAAATCTATTGGTGGTGCTTCTTACTTTGTAACTTTTATTGATGACTGTTCCAGGAAGGTTTGGGTCTATGCCTTGAAGACCAAGGATCAGGTGCTGCCTACTTTCAAAGAGTTTTAGGCCTCTGTTGAAAGAAAGACGGGCAAGAAGTTATTGTGTGTTCGGTCCGACAACGACGGCGAATACATTGGTCCCTTTGATGCTTATTGCAGAGAGCAAGGGATACGACACCAGAAGACTCCGTCCAAGACACCTCAGCTCAATGGTATAGCGGAGCGCATGAACATGACACTGATGGAGAGGGTACGGTGTTTGTTGTCAGAAGCAAACTTGCCTGGCAGTTATTGGGGTGAGGCTCTTCTCACAGCTGCTTATGTTATTAATTTATCTCCTAGTACTCCTTTGCAGGGTGATGTGCCTGACAAAGTATGGTACGGCAAAGAGCCGACATACAATCTCCTGCGAGTGTTTGGCTGTAAGGCCTTCGTGCACGTACCGAAGGATGAGAGGTCCAAACTTGAGCCGAAGATGAGGCGATGTGTCTTTGTCGGCTACGGTCGGGATGAGTTTGGCTATAGACTCTACGACCCGGTGGAAAGAAAGCTCTACAGAAGCAGGGACGTGGTATTCGTCGAGGATCAGACCATGACCAACACTCAGGATTCCGAGACGCCTTCTGAGGCTGAGGAATTGCCTGAGTTAGAGTCATTTCGCTTCGAACAGTTTCCAGAGGACATCGCAGAGGATCCAATTATGCGGGAGCCAGTACATGGAGTTACTCCCAACCTTGATCATCAACCTGCTGATGGTGGTCAGGGTGTCCTTCAGGAGGATGAGCATGCCGGGGAGGCAGTTCCTGAAGAGGAGGAGGCTGTTGGTATACAGCCAGCACCAGTGGCTCCACTGAAAAGGAGCGACAGAGAGCGTCGACCATCTACGAGATACTCACCGGGTGAGTATGTGTTATTAACTGACGGGGGAGAGCCCAAAAGTTTTACAGAGGCTATGGAAGACGAACACAGACAGGAGTGGATGGAGGCTATGTAGGAGGAGATGAGTTCCTTGCACGCCAATTTCACTTATGAGCTGGTGCGGTTGCCAAAGGGCAAGAAGGCTTTGAAGAATCGATGGATGTTTAGAGTGAAGCAGACGGATGATGCTACTCGCCCTCGATATAAAGCGAGGCTGGTAGTTAAAGGCTACGGTCAGCGGAAAGGCGTGGATTATGATGAGATCTTTTCGCCATTCGTCAAGCATTCGTCTATTCGGGTGGTGCTAGCATTAGCAGCCAGTCTCGACTTGGAGGTCGAGCAGATGGACGTGAATACGGCATTCCTCTACGGTGATCTTGAGGAGGAGTTATACATGGAGCAGCCAGAGTGATTCACATTTCATCTGCCGGTTGAGGAAGAGCTTGTATGGTCTGAAGCAGGCTCCGAGGCAGTGGTACAGAAAGTTTGAGTCGTTTATGGGGGAGCATGGTTATGCACGGACGACGTCGGATCACTGTGTATTTGTGAGGTATTTTGTCGATGATGATTTTATTATTTTATTGCTCTATGTTGATGATATGCTATTAGTGGGTCGGAATGCCACTAGGATAGCGGAGTTGAAGCGCCAACTGGACATGGCCTTCTCTATGAAGGATTTGGGCGCAGCGAAGACTATTCTTGGGATGGAGATCAGCCGAGAGAGAGAGTCCAAGCTGCTATATTTGTCCCAAAAGAAGTGCATTTACCGGGTACTTCAGCATTTCGGTATGGACGGGTCGAAGAAAGTGAGTTGCCCCCTTGCGGCCCACTTTAAGTTCACTGAGGAGCAGTGTCCATCTACCGAGGATGAAAAGGAAGATATGGAGCAGATTCCATATGCTTCAGCTGTAGGGAGCCTTATGTATGCTATAGTGTGTACGAGGCCAGACATCGCTCATGCAGTTGGCACTGTTAGCAGGTATCTTTTAAATTCTGGAAGGGTATATTGGAGTGCGGTCAAGTGGATTCTACGATACCTTCAGGGCACTGCCGATTTGAGACTTTCTTTTGGTGGTGACGAGTCGAAGCTGGTTGGGTATACCGACGCTGATATGGCTGGAGATGTAGACACGAGACGATCGACTTCGGACTATGTGATGATGTTTGTCGGAGGAGCGGTATCGTGGCAGTCGCGGTTGCAGAAGTGTGTTGCCTTGTCGACAACAGAGGCAGAATACATTGCGGCGACGGAGGCTTGCAAGGAGCTGCTGTGGATGAAGAAGCTGTTACAGGAAATGGGACTGAAGCAAGAGCAGTATACTTTGCTTTGCGATAGTCAGAGTGCTATTCACCTTGTGAAGAACCAGACATTTCATAGTCGGTCCAAGCACATCAAGACTCGGTATCATTGGATACGGGATGTGGTTGAGAAGAAGGACGCGGCACTTGAGAAGGTTCATACTGATGACAATGGAGCGGACATGCTCACGAAGGTTCTACCGAGGAGGAAGTTTGAGTACTGCAGGCAGATAGTCGGGATGACGACCTCCTCCACGTAGTTGTGAAGGAGGGATTTTATGGAGTGGGTGGGGTTCCCAACCTATGTGGAGAAGACCCTGGAGTGCGACGAGCGGCGTCTGTGTGTCAGAGAAGCTCGGGGAGGTGACGAGACCATTCGGAGACGAAAAAGAAGCTCGGGAGCAACCATTTTACATTCTGGAACATGGGAGGTAGAGTTCGGGCCGAACTCTGCCCCCACACAGAGTTCTGGCCAAACTCTGCCTTTTGGTTCCAGAACTGTTCTGGTTGCCCAACACAGAGTTCTGGCCGAACTCTGTGTCGTCGGGACTGAAGCATTTTTTAGGGTGTTTAATCACCATTGGATCGTATCCTATGGTCCAGGTTTTGCTGCAGATTAGGGGTTTATACATGGTTATTCCTAACCCTAAACATAACACAACATTGAAGAACAAGAGAGAAAAAGGAGGCAAGAGTGCCATTGCAACCTTGGGAGAGAAGAAGGAGGATTGAAGGCCATTTTCGAAGGAGGATCGTGTTCGGATAATATCTACTCGTCGTCCTTGTTCTTCATAGCTTTGTATTCATTATTCTTGCTCCTAAGTGTTGTGGGGATCCGATTTGGATCGGGAGAAGTTTGTAGAGGGTGTACTCCTTTATTTTATTAGTGAAGGCTTCTCAGGGTTGGACTCCGATCGTCCCGTAATTTTTTCCGCAAGGGTTTTCCACGTCAAAAATTCTCTGTGTCTGCGTGGTTTGTTTTGGTGTTTTGGTTCGTGCGTTGTATTGCTCGGTTCTCTCGCAGGTACTCTCTAGTTTGAGGAAAGGTTTCCGCGTTTTTTTTTCCAACAGCACTCCACCTTGATAGAGAGAAATTAAGGAGAGTGCAATATCAAAAATGAATAGTTACTTTAATTTTTATCTTTTAGTTTGTTGCTAGATTTTGATGTTTGTATGCAATTTGATAGATATTTGAAATAAATATACTGACCCTCCTTATTTCATGCTATTTCGAAAATAATTACCTAATGACCTATCTCTTTTATAAATTTTATAAAACATAGGAATGGTCAGTATTATAAGTTTATATAGAAAATATTAACTATATGGGTGGTACGTGTAATTAGTTTCAAAGTATGGATGATTTCTGTAATAAGTGAAAAACATAGGGATAGTTAACATAATTTGTTCTCGATGTTTTTATGGTCGGAGGAAGTGGAGACAACATATTTTGGTTGGATGAATTCAATCTCACACTGAAGTGAAAATATTTTAGATACTTTGTAAGCATTTTTGCTGAACTATTATCCAAGCATTCGGGAGAGGCTGACTACTCTTGAGTACGTTCTTCACGCAATTTGGTCCAAATTTGAGTACTTCTCCATTAATTTTTAGGTTTTATAACCTGGTTGAATAAGTTAGTGGTATGAATGGTTGCCCTCCTAAATGTTTCTAAACTCAATTGTAACATCATCTGTCAATCGTATCTTTAACTTACTTCTAATTTTATAACAATATGAATATGAGTGTGACATTCCATCAATCTCATGTCTCTACAACAACAACAACAACAACAACAACAACAACAACAACGTCAAGTCCCACCAATACATAGTGGTCTATGGACGGAGTGTTTGGTTGAATTGTTAGTTGAAAAGGTTTTGTAGAAATCATACATAGTACCATCGTGGGAATATTGTGCGGAGCTTATATCCTTCGAGAAATATTTTCATTTTTGAGAAATATGTACATTGTGCTTGTAGCTTATATGAAAAATACGTGGATACTTCCAACCTCCCAAACCTAAGAATGTATAGATATGTGTAGGTTGCAATTTAAAAAAAAAAACTACTTCTAAAATTTTTTTAGAAAATTTCATCCAAAGGGATGAATTCAGGAAAAATAGCAAGAAAGAGGAAGGTTTTACGGAATTCGCATGTAGAGGGAGACAATGCCAAAGGAGATAGCGGGCGAGAGTGTGGACGCTGACGAGGCTGCCACCGCCAAAAGAGATGGCGGGCGCAAAGCAGCAGGTCGCTGACATGGCAGCCACCGCCATCTCCTCTGGCGGGAGTGGTGGCGTGGGGTGCATCGCGCCATTCAAGATGGCGGGGGGGGAGTCCACCTCGTTGGTCGCGCTCGCTGCCATGTGGTGGGGGGGAGGAGGGGCAGGGCCTCAGCTGATGGCCAGTGTCGGGGGAGGAGGGGTTATGTCTTAGTTGTTGGAGACCGTGCTGGAGACCATCCAGCTTCTTCTCCTTCTCCTTATAAATTGAAGTGGGGACTCCAATCCGAGAGACACCCCTCCATTTCTTTTCTCCTCCATCTCTTCTCCAGCAAGCAGCAACGTAGGAAACAAAGCTTCATCTTTTTTTTTCTACCATAACTCATTCTCTAATCAAGTTTTTTTAATGATTTAATTATTATATTATTACTCTTAGTTTTTTGAGTATTGATTTAATTATTATATTGCTACTCTTAGTTTTTTATCAACATTTTTTTATAACATATTGCATTTTTGTAGATGGCTAACCAAAATGATGGACGTATACCTGGTAGACCGACGACTGACAAAATATTTCAGCAACGAAAAAATAACATATCCACTCAGATATTTGAGGGACAGGTAAAAATTAAATATTTATTGCACGTATATTTTTTAGAATTGTACGCATGCTACTAACATATTATTTTACATAAGTAAAGCTGTAGCATAATTTATATATTTTATTTGTAGTTATATGATCATACTCTTGTTTTACGAACCCAAGAATATGGTAGTTGGCGCATTCAGAGAAAATATAAGACATGGGAGTTAAATAGCACACAAAAAGTTTTGGTGCGCTCATTTGGGTTCCACTATGTAGATAAGATTAGAATGTTAACTCATGACGTGCACCTAATCATAAATCTTGTTGAGCGTTGGTGGCCTGAACGCAACACCTTTCAACTTTCTTTTGGCGAGATGACTGTCACATTATGGGATGTTGTCAATATACTAGGGTTACCTATTACAGGGGATCCTATATATTTTGATACGCAGTTAACTCCATGTGATCTGATCCGACGTTATCTCGATATTATGCCTCCATCTGATATTGGAAGTAACAGTTATGTAAAGTTAACATGGTTGCGTGACAACTTTATGGACCTAGATCGCACTATTGACGACGAGTTACTGTAGATGACTTGCGGGTATGTATTTTTATGTAAACTTAATTTAAGATTTAAATTATTATAATATTTATGCTTATAAAAATATAATATTTACAGGTTATTCATTGCACTAGAGCATATTTGCTCTGTTTATGTGGTGCAGTTCTATTTCCGGATTCATCAGAAAATCAGGTAAATGTGCGACGACTTCTGCAATTCATGGATAATTTGAAGGAACCCACTCGTCATGCATGGGGGGCTGTCTGTCACGCCCCGATCCCACTAGGGTCGTCCGTCTTGCCTGGATCCCTGCGGGATCGATTGTCCTCGCTAAGGCGTGATGCCGTGCAAGCCTAAGTTGCGCTTGCACAAGGCCATGTACCTGCACAAAATAACTAGTCAAGCAAAAACACACGCACGCACCCATTAGTTAAGCAAAACACACGCACGCACCCATTTATTGCAGAAAACCAAATATTGGACACAGAGATTTGAAATGGAAAAACTTCTTTTATTGATAACTTGATAGAAATACAAGTACAAAGCTTTGCAAACTCAGAGTGCCTTATATTTTGGCTACATGATTCTCTTTGAAACTCTCTTTTGAAAATAGTCGCAATGCCCATACATCATATCCCTCTATTACATGCTGGAATTAAAAGACACCTTCAGAAGGAAAAGAAACTTGAAACTTGACTTGGAAAGAAAATGAAACTTCGAGGCGATCCACAGCTCTACTGGGCTAGACGAGCTTCGGTGCCTCACTTGAAATCCCCCTGTCTCCTTTTGCTTTCTGAAAGGATGCCCACAACGTGGGTCAGCACACATCATGTACTGGCGAGCGGCTCTTCGCCGAAACTCACAAATATCTGCACTAATTCAATATGTGAAGCTACACATTTACTAGTGATCTTTCTACTTGTCTAGGTTCTTTTTAACAATTCATAAGAAACATGACAGTAGAATTATGCATAACCAACTTACCATCGCCGACAGTCATCCCTGCACAAAACAGGTTAGCACAATTTGCATATATGTAAAGCATACTCATTTCCCGTCCCAGCATGTTAGGCTAGCAATAAATCCCTGTCTATATGCATGAACCTAACTATTGCGGTCCATGGGTATTCCCATTACTAGCAATTGGAACTTCCTGCCCAACTACTAATAGACTGACACCCCCTCTTACTACGGGGACTTCTAGCCCCAGGTGTCCTGTTCTCTCCTAGGTCGATCGACTCCAGGTGCCCCCAGAATCGATCGAGAGATTACCACCTTGTGCACAAGTTGTCTAGACCAATGCGAATGCAGCTATCAGATAATTCTACTATGCACGAGCCTAGCAACTTGTAAACATTTCCATTCTCTTCTTCTTCTTGCACGATCAAGCCGTGATTTCCATATCGAGCTATCTCTTTTAGACAACTCATAAGAGCATACAGTTCATATTGAAGCAAGCAAGCGACAGTTCCATTTTACATGTGATTCATTCATTTATCTTTTGTTATTGAGGTATCGTTGATCACAGGGACAAGGCAACATAGTGGACTAGAGATCATTTTTATTAGGGCGTACAAATAAATACAAGCCCGGTTAAAGCAACTCACCGAGATGAATCTTAGTTGAGAGAAGGAGGGACTTCACGTGTCGTTCACGAACAATTCACGCGGCCTATATTGGCACCAACAGTTGATTAGCATACTTCGTCTCTTTCTCTCAAAATTCGGAATGAATGCGAAATGCGATGAAAGCGAACAATGAAAACCAATCATCGAAAACCAACACGAAAACGCATTCATCAAAATCAAGCAGCGAAAGAAAACATCCAACAAAACTCTTGGATTCATTTCAATAGAAGCCAATCCATCAATTGGAAAGGTTCATTGCATTTCATCCGTGATCAATCGATACCGGCAAAGGTTTAACCCAGATACTCAGTTCAAGACTGAGTCAGCAAGCCGTGGGTATTACATAGTGGACCGCGAGGAGCGGAGCACTACGCGAGGAGCGGAGCACTACACTGTCACTTTAGCTCATCTGTATGGATGTTTGACGGACTATGTGGGTTCAAATATTAATTGTGATTGAGTGAAGCAATGGGGTTTTCGAAATATGGTTTTGGGTTGCACTGCTACTGTTTTCATTAACTGTCATTTTGTTAAATTCTGAGAACCAATTATTCCACTTATGTTGATCTTTACACTCTCATGTGTTAAACACACAACACACCTGTACAGTCAGTGACACACACAAATTTTTCCTCACACACAAACCTGAACACTAGTCTACACTGTTCAGTCATTTGACACCCTATCTATTTTATTTCCTGTCACACACATTCCTACACAAACCCACACTCCTGTCACTGATACACTACTGCTCACTCACTGTTGTGACTCACACAAAAATCTGGAACACTGTCACACAGGTACACACCCACACACACAAGTTCCCTATTATTCCCTGTCACATGTACCACATGGCCCTCACACACACACTCACACACACATGTATGTGACACTATGGTATTCCTGTTACACACAGGAAACAATATTTACACACACACCCTCTAATCTAAATTTCTCTGTCACAAAAATCTGAGACACAAACACACACAAAGCCACACATCCACACACACACTCATTCACCACACACACACACATTTGCCTTGAATTACATATTCCTCTCTATGTGTGTGTGTATATATATATATTTTTTATTTTTTATTTTTTATTTTGTTTTTTTTGTATATATATATATATATATATATATATATATATATATATATATATAATATCTAACCTATGTGAATGTGCAATATGAATATATGATGTGAAATGAATATTGCATTTGCCTATGTATATATGTGTATTAGATATATGGTATATGGGTGTATTGGCCTTGTGTATATGGCTCATGGCCTAGGTAGAGTAGCCTATGGCATGTGGTGTGGATACACATGAGTTAGTGTATCACTAGACTAGTGTGTGTTACTAGGTTAATTGGTTAGAGGCCTAGATTGACTTGTTAAGCCTAGGTTTGACCAACCTAGACTTGTTTGACCTACTTTAACCTTGTTAACCTAGTTTGACCTAACTAGACTAGAGTTGACCTGGTTTGACTGTTAGGGTTGACTAGAGTTGACCACGGGTTGACTTTAGCCTAGATTGACCCCAAACATCACATAGATGCATTGTAGCAGTCTGTTATGTTATTTTAGACATGTAGTGACTTGTACTGTTCTATATGAGACAGACACTACTCCTCGGACAGTAGATTCTCTTCAGATACTCAGGATACCAGGCGAGTACATTCACTGATAGTTTTTATTGTCTTGATATCTGCTATATCTGATTCAGTTGTAGTGTCTTACTTGATTTTCAGTCACGATAGTTCACGGACTAGTATATGTTGGACCATGACATGGGATGTTGTTCCTAGATTTTTGTGGTATATTGGTACATTTTTTGTCTTATTTCCATGTATTGGTATAGACACTGATTCCTAAGGGGACTTGCTACCCTCTTATGGAATCCCGTGTCGACGTGTCATGTCCAGATCCATTATACTATTCGGGGATGGAGGAATTATTAGGGGCTATGTGATCAAAGTCCCATGTCACTATATTCATGTGCTTGCGCCACTCTCACCTCACGTAGGGTGTAGCGAGATCTCATTCATGTGCTCGTTATCCAGGTTGGCCGGCATGACCCTTTACAGATTTTCATGTGATTGTCGGGCCAAGTGGATAACCTGTCATGTCACTTACCCAAAGTCGATCACATAACGCTCTAATAATTTAAGTCATATTTTTATATTTATTTATCATAGGAGGCTAAGTTCTGTTCGGAAGAAGGGTTACAACCCCGGTCCTTGTTTGGTTTAAGGGTTGTGACTCGACTTCCGAATAGTTTCCAAGTTATCCTATATATATATATATATTGTCGTCATTTTCAGTACTCACATCTTGATATATATTTTCTGTTGATTTTGTCTCGTATTTCACATATTCTACATGCTCTTATGCTATACTTTGATTGGAGGCTAGGTTCTGTTCGGAAGAAGGGTTACAACCCCGGTCCTTATTTGGTATACAGGTTGTAGCTCGGCTTTCGAATGGCTTCCAAGTTTTTCCATTTCTTTGTCTTGTATTTCATTATACTGTCTCTTATAGAATTTGTCAATTCATATGGAATTACTGTTAGTGTTTGTACTTGCTCATTTTTCTGACAGGATACCATTGATATATTACAGATGATTCTGAGGCAGATTGCCCGACCTATTATGGGGTCGAGTTAGATGGAGTAGACCAGGACCGTGGCTTGATAGTAGAGCCACTAGACTTTGTACTCCCAGAGTAGTTAGTTTAGTTAGGCTTGCCTGGACTGCGATCCAGCTTTTGTTTTAGACTGTAGTAGCTTATATTTATTTCATGTGACTCAGTGATATTGTGTATATCTTTGGGCTTGTGTAGATCTTGAGCTTATTTCCTATTTTCATCTATCATTTTCCTTTCCATGCTATCTACCTTAGTTTTATTTTGTGATTGAGACTGTATTGCTATGTCACCTCCATTCGGAGTGTACAGATACCTTTATATTGTTTAGTCGTAGTATTTACAGACCTTATATACAGCGTTCTACCGCCGATTCTGCGACGTAGGCTGGACGTAACCACGTGCTCGTGCCCCTCATCAGGGTGTGAGTCGTGACACATTTTTGTGGTGGCCCATGCAGGTCAGAGTCGCAATTAGTGCGATCTCGTAATGGTGCTCGACTTAGAGTACGAATTACGAGCCTGCGACTAGGACATAGGATCTAGGATATGATAGGAGTTACTCAATCACATATTAGGAAAAAAAATTTGATCTTTTGATTACCATGACAACTCTTCTTGCATTTGAATTCAATTGTCTTCCCTTGATAATATCTTATCTTGTGCCATGTTGATCTCTTGGATTCAATTCGTCTTCAGGATGACAGTGACTCGTTCTCAGGCTGCAGGGCCTAGTACAATTCCAGAGAGGTCCGATCCAGTAGGACCTCCATCTCCGGCTACGGGAGTAGCAGTCGAGAGAGCAGCAGTCTCATTTTCTGTCCTTCAGGCGGGAGTAGCAGCGGCAGTTCCAGGAGGTCTTCCACCTCCAGCAGCGGGACCGTCCATAGTCATTCCTGAGACTTTTCCTCCGCAGCCTCCACTATCGAATGATGCACAGCAGATGATGGCCCTTCTACAGCAGATGTTACAGACCCAGAGGGCCCAGGCAGAGGCACAACAGCATCAGGTTGACGCGTTCCACTGCCAGACAGAGGTGTTACGGCAGAGCATGGAGAACTCACACCAGCTAGCGATGGCAGCAGTAGAGAGGGTTGTGCAGGGTACAGTTCAGGGTACCCCAGTTCAGCAATAGGATCAGGGAGGCCTGGCACATGCCTAGATTTCAAAAAGATGAACTCGAAGGACTTCAAGGGTACCGAGGTTATCCTGTATGCAGATGACTGGTTGGAGGACGTCCAGAGGAGCCTGGAGTTAGTAGAGGTTCCGAGGGGACTATGGGTCAAAGCTGCGGCGAGTCAGTTCTTCGACATCGCCTTGACTTGGTTTCGCACGAATCCTCGTGCATCGACGAGGGGTTTGACCTGGGAGAACTTTAGGCAGCTCTTTAAGGAGAAGTTCTACCCCGATGTGGCTCTGACAGCTCTGGAGGCCCAGTTCGTCGGATTGGAGCAGGGGAACTCGTCGGTAGACGAGTATGCGGCGGAGTTCTTCTGTCTGAGTAGGTTTGTACCAGATCTGATCAAGGATGAGGGGTATAAGGCCCGCAAGTTCCGGAAAGACCTTATTCATGCGGTTCGCACTCGTACTTCTGTGCGACGCGATGCGACCTTCGAGCAGATACTGATGGAGGCACAGATAGCAGAGGAGGACTTTGGCCTCAAGCCGAAGAGGGGCAGCGATGTTCTTGGTACAAGCTCTAGTGCAGGGCCGGCGAAGCGCACTCACTTCCAGCAGAGGTAGATTCAACAGCAGCCTCAGTTACAGATTCAGCAGGCACCAGTACGTGCCCACCAGCACCGGGGACAAGGCCACAGACAGACTACTCAGTACGGCTTCTGCGGAAAGTCGGAACACAGTTTGGAGACCTGTAGGAAGAGGTTGGGCGTATGTCTATACTGCGGGGCGCCCGACCACCAGCTGAGGGATTGCCACGCTAGTAGAATCCGAAGAGGCAAGGACAGAGTGCAGCAGGCTAGAGGAGGCCAGCAGGGGCGTGCTTTCGCCATGACAGTTGAGGACAGTCAGGCAGTAGCAGGACAGATTGTAGGTTCCAATCTTTCGATCTCATTTCCGCATTGCCTTCTTATAATCGTCTTGAAATTAGATTACATCTGTTCCTTGTTGATTGATCAATTTTGTCCTGTTGTTCTTGTGTTATGTTTGATTTTCTTCTGAGATGAATCATATGGGCTAGGTCACCTCAGTTATGGGATCTAGAATCTTCGATAGTAGTGTTAGCTGGCATAGTGAGGACATATAGTCAGATTTAGGACATATTTCTTGGGTGTGGAAATTTAAGGTTTTCGCTGCCAAGCATGCGGCAATGCAAAAATTGTAAATACCATAATTCTAGAGGTATGTGCATTAGTCAAGGACTCTGTGATTATCGTAGCCTTGCTCACTAGCATGACGAAGATTCTGAGTATCATAATTTTGGACAGACGCATATGATTGTCGAACCGTGTGATTTTGAGATTATGATTGTGGGGTGTTTGACCTAGAAGTAGTACTACCATCTTAAATTTCGAGGATGAAATTATTTTAAAGGGGGTAGATTTGTCACTACCACATTTCTAGCTTGAGGGTATTTTGGTCTTTTGGTGAATTTTTAAATTTTTATTAATTTATTGAATTTGTGAATTTTAGTTTGACTTTGACTTGTTGAGACTAGTAGACTAGCCTAGAACCTAACCCTAGCTATGGTAACCCTAGTCTAACTTGAGTTAACCCATTTTAGTCATTAGAGATTAGTTTTAGAATGAGAGGATTAAGTTTAGTGTAATTAAGTCATGACTTATGGTTTTAGGAAATGACTTATGACTTCATGACTTAAATGATTAGGACTTAAGCCCATGGGCCAATACATGAAACCCTAACCCTAATTAGGACACCCATGGCACCCACAATTAGGGTTTTCCCTTGCCTATAAGTATTCTCTTAGTGTGTTCTTGCCTCTTTTGTTCTTGACCTAGATTTGGAAGGATAGGTAATTTTCCATTCCCCTAAAAATCCTATTTAATTCATTTCAACTCCTTTTTAACCCTAGTCTTTTGCATTCGAATTTAATTATTGTTCGTTTACTGATTCTGGAGGGTCACCTCAGTTTGTGTGCCATTTGGAGCTTGGGAGTTGCTATTTGGAATCATTCCATTTGAAGCTTTTCTTGAGTATTGACACTCAATAGGTAAACCATTTAAATCCATTATTTTTCCTATTTTCTTTGCATATAGGGCTAGGTTTAAGGATTCCCTAGCTGTCCCCGAGATTTTGGCACAATTTGTGTCCGTATTGGACACGTATCATAGTAGATACATAGGTGGTTGTAGAAATGCCCCTTAGGGATTTATTTTCGTATTTTTGAAATCTAATTTCATAGATCTGTAGATCTACATGTGTGTATTAATTTTTGTGAAGGATGCTATGGGATTCGTGTCGAGTTTTTGGCCTTGGACACGTTGCACGAACCCTACGCATGTGTCCTGCCTATCGGGGTCCATATCTCGTGACACAGGACACTTCGGGACACGAAATTTCGTGGAGAGTAGGGGGCAATGTCTGACATCATGCTCCCAAAATTTGGGAGCAGATGGTTGAGCACACACGGAGCAATCGCACCCACACTGGCCGCGCGCTGTCGCGCGCATGCGGCTGAAACACGCACAGACGCGCACAACATGCGTTTGTGTCCTCTGTAGACACGTCATGGACACGTGTCATGCTATCCCACGTGTAGCCCTACCCTAGGCGACCACGTGGGTGTGTGCATGTGACACGAAGTGTCGTGTGTCGTGTCCTACACTCGTGTGAATGCGTGCACGACACTGTACAACACTGGGTGCACCCCACGTGTTTGCAATGTGTTGGACACGCCTGTGTCATGATTTTTGGACACTAAACGACTCTCAGGACACCTACACATATGCTACACTAATTACCAACTTCTTATTTGTAATTTAGATGATTAAATTAGTTTCAATTCATTGTAGATTCCCAAAATCTGATACGCATTGAAACCCCTTCACTGTTTCAGTTTTTGGGTTTTAAATTGCATTTTAAACTGATTTTTGCTGATGTTAGTGTTTAGTTTAGTTTTACCTACATGTGTATTAAATAATGATCATGTTAGATTGTAATTTTCATGGTTTATTGATTTCGAATTCATTGAATTCCCAATAGGCCTGATACTTCACTGATACCTTTGCTAAATTGATTTTTCTGGATTTTAAATTATTTTTAACTGAATTAATTGATGTTAAATGCGTTAATTAGATTTACCTACATGTGTAAGGGTTGATGTTCATGATTAATTGTGATTGTGTGAAGCAGTAGGGTTTTCGAAATGTGGTTTTGGGTTGCACTGCTACTGTTTTCATTAACTGTCATTTTGTTAAATTCTGAGAACCAATTGTTCCACTCATGTTGATCTTCACACTCTCATGTGTTAAACACACACACACACACACCTGTACAGTCAGTGACACACACAGATTTTTCCTCACACACAAACCTGAACACTAGTCTACATTGTTCAGTCATTTGACACCCTATCTATTCTATTTCCTGTCACACACATTCCTACACTAACCCACACTCCTGTCACTGATACACTACTGCTCACTCACTGTTGTGACTTACACAAAAATCTGGAACACTATCACGCAGGTACACACCCACACACACAAGTTCCCTATTGTTTCCTGTTACATGTACCACATGGCCCTCACACACACACACACACACACACACACACACACACACATGTATGTGACATTATGGTATTCCTGTTACACACAGGAAATACTATTTACACACATACCCTCTAATCTAAATTTCCCTGTCATAAAAATTTGAGACACAAACACACACAAAGCCACACATCCACAAACACACTCATTCACCACACACACACACATTTGCCTTGAATTACATATTTCTCTCTATATGTGTGTGTGTATATATGTGATGACCATAGTTCGTATTACGTATTTTGGGATACATGTACGTATCTGACTCGTATTGCATGTCTCCTGGCTTAGTTCAGCTTGTTTGGGTTGGCTTGGTTCGGCTTGGGTTGCTTATTGGTTCATCATGAACCAATGGGAGAACCTTTACCTACCACCACCATCCTTATTTATTAACCCAACACTCTTCTCTCTCCTCATTCACTCTTCTTCTTCCTCACCATTACTCTCCACCTACACCCAAGAGCCCTAGGCAAGTGCAACTTGTTTCATGATGGATCTCAAGTTTTATTGTTCCATTCCCTTCTTTACATAATTATAAGCCTCTTTAGAACTTGGAGTTTTTAATTTTTATGGATAGATTCTTCTAGATCTACATTATAACTTTGGGGTTTCATGAGTTCATGGAGTTTTCTTGGTTTTAATCTACTAAAACTTGTTATTTTAGAAAACTAATAGTTCCATGAGCAAGAGCACGAAATTTCATATGAATTTGGTTTTTGATTCACCTCATTTCGAGTTAAAATAAAGTTTTTATGGCCAAAACAAGTTTTCTGAATTTTTTATGTCGGCTGAGTAGAAGAAAATCCTGAAATTGCGTATTTTACGCTGGATAGCATCCAGAATGTAAGGTTTTACGCAGTAAACCCTGAAATTATGTTTTTATGCTGGATAGCATCCAGAATGTAAGATTTTATGCAGGGAACCCTGAATTTGCGTATTTTACGCTGGATGGTACCCAGAATGTAAAATTTTACGCTGGAACCCTCCCCTTTTGCGTATTTTATGCAGAATTAAATTTTTGGCGTAAAAGTGCACAGAATGATTGTTTTTGCCTAGTATAGCTATTTTTTAGCCAGAATTTCGAAAAACTTAAAATATGAAAGTTTTAGATCTTTGTCTTGCCTTTCCGAATATCTCTGGAGCACCTCATTTTGGGTTCGTATGTGAAAGTTATGTCCCGTCTCCCTGAGCCGCATGATTCCTCTACAACTCTTGTACCCTGTTTATATTTAGTTATTGCATATACGCTTATACCAGGTAAAATGTTAATTTTAAATATGTTCCATGACATAATGGTGACCAGTTGTGGTGCACTTTTGACAAATGATATGACGTGACAAATGATATGACATGATAGTGGCCCATCGTGGCGCACTCTTGACAGTAAATTTGACATGATATATATCTCGAATAATGTTGCGACGGCTAGCATGTCATGACAGAATTGAATGACCTGGACACGGTAGGCGATTGCGTTTGTACAAATAAACTAGTACTATTTTGCATCATGTCTAGGATAGGGATCCCTGAGTACCACGATCAGGGATACCTACAGTAATTGACTAAGGCTAATAAACTAGAATAATTCAGTAGACATGAAAAGATTTCCAGCTACAGGCAATCCCGTTATCTTGGCACATTAAGTGGACTTGTAGCCTACCGACGAGTAGGGCACATTTCCAGCACACAGTCACGTGTTGCATTCTTCATAAACGGACATTTGACCTAGATAACCGGATGGTCTGCAGGGCTTGTGGCTGTTGGGATAATCTCATTGCATCTTGCTAATAACTAGGCCTGTGATAATCCTAGTTAGTTAAAAGTATCAAGCCGTACTTTTGATTGGCCGTGATTGATTGGATGGAGTTTATTCCAGCTTAGTCTTATCCTGATCCTGTGCAAGATTATGACATGACATGATTATTGATGCTTGTCTTAACAATAACGATCGGGGGTCCAGTTATGTTCAGGCGAAGGATTACAACCCCGGTCCTTGTTTGGTTTAAGGGTTGTAACCTGGCTCCCGGAGCAGTTTTGTGTCGTTTCTTCGTTTATTGTCTTATTGCAACCCCATGCCATGTTCGTCATGTTTTACCTTACCTTAATACCATGATTATTTATACTGGCCTTAGCGATAAAGATCGGAGGTCCAGTTCTGTTCAGGCGAAGGGTTACAACCCCGATCCTTGTTTGGTTTAAGGGTTGTAACCTGGCTCCGGGAGCAGTTTTGTGTCCTCTCTTCGTTTATTGTCTTCATTGTACCAATAGTATTTAAGACGGATTTCTATTCAGGTGAAGGGCTGTAACCCCGGTCCTTGTTTGGTTTAAGAGTTGTGACCTGGCTACTTGAATGGTTTTCTTGTACTCAGTTTACAGTTGTTATCTCTATTATTATCAGTTCTTTATTTATTACCTTTAATATTCTATTGTGATATGCTGGTTTTAGTTCCTAAGTGAAGCCCCCTTTGTGGCACTTGCTCTTTCTGGGGTCTGACCTAGCTGGTTTTGTGTGGCCAGATATCGGAGCAGCACCAGAGGATCCACCTGTCTTCCAGCCAGATGGTGACCACCAGGCGTAACCCTGGCAACGAGTGGGTTTCTTTTTGTCCTTCCACTTTATTGTAAAAATTATTTTTTTGAGGTATTTAGCCGGCGAGCACGTGTTAGCTCGTATTGTACCTTTATTTACTGCCCGCCTACGGGCTGTAACATGATTGACATATCCTAAGGTTGATCATGTATGACTGAACTCTTGCTAGTCTTGACATTTTGTACGACTAGCTTCATGATCATCCAATATGTAATGTATGGGACGCCTTGCTATTATATATTTGGTGATCTGACATCTTGTAACTATTATTGCTTGCTTGAGATTGAGATAATAGGCTGGTTCATGACCATATGAGACTGTTGGCTTGTAGTTAAATCCTCATGTATCTAGACAGTCGTGACCGTGTAGCGAGGTGGACTGCACTTCAATATGCGTAGCTGGCTATGTACGCCCCCGCTCTCCAGTATTCTGGTTCTGGGGCGTTACATGGTTTAAGTGGTGGCCCATGCAGGTCTTGTAAATCAAGATATGTGAGGGTTTACCGAATAGAAGTCTCAATCAGCACTCGCTCTTGATCTCTGCTTGTATCTTCTGAATCCCTGTAATCTTGACCTGATCATATGATTGTATCGTTGATCTGTCCTAGTCCTTCCTTATTATTCCCTATGTCGTCTTCTTCAGCGGTATTGTTCCTGGACCTGCCGATCAGCAAGGTGTAGCACCTCCCGTGGACCAGCAGCAGCCTGTAGATCAAACCCAACATTTAGGAGTAGCTTCCAGAGTCATGCCTACTGGAGGAGAGCCACCAGTTCAGCCCGTCCAGCCTGCAGAGCTGATGATGGCACTTTGGTGGGTCTCATCAGGTCACTATTAGCCTCCCAAGATCGTCGAGGAGATGCCTTGCACCAGGCGGTGGCAGACGCTTTGACCAAAGGAGGTCATCAGGGTAATAGCACGACCAACAGCTTCAAGCGCTTGAACCCTCCTTTTTTCGACGGCAGTGAAGATACGATCGCTGTAGATACATGGCTTCA
Source organism: Iris pallida (assembly GCA_029216955.1). Lineage (NCBI taxonomy): Eukaryota > Viridiplantae > Streptophyta > Magnoliopsida > Asparagales > Iridaceae > Iris > Iris pallida. Next base: position 5,695,682 of record JANAVB010037618.1, read on the forward strand.
GGACACAGAGGTGATTCTAGAAGCAGCCAGGACTCAAGAGAACGAGAAGGTGGTCGTGGTGCCCCTACAGCTATTGGATCTTGCCCGCAGCTGGTGGACGACGCAGGCCGTTGGATTAGTGGCCCCTATTGCCTGGGCAGTATTCAGGGAGAGATTCCAGACCAAGTATTTTGATGCTTAGCTCGGTATGATCTACAGACGAGGTTCACCAATCTGAAGCAGATGGGTAGGACGGTCGATGGATATACGACCGAGTTCTCCAGGCTTAGTCGGTTTGCTCCCACCTTGGTGGCGACCGAGTTCGATATAGCCCAGCGGTTCCAGCAAGGGCTCCACCTAGAGATTTTGTTGGCGGTGGAGCAGTTTGAGCATCAGACCTTTGATGCAGTACTGAGGGCAGCCCGGAGGCATGAATATACCTTCCAGAGGATCGTGGATAGGACCGGAGGTCGAAAGCGATCCCATAGCCAGATGAACCAGTCGTCAGCCCCAGCCCCGGCAGCCAGGGCTTTGACCATTGGAGCTCCGAGACGGGCGACCTCAGTGACATCGGTTCAGCATTCCACTCCGACGTACCCTCAGCAGCAGAAGCAGAAGCAGTCTTCCGCAGTAGGATGTTCACACTGCGGGAAGCCAGGACATGTGGTATCAGAGTGTCACAGAGTACAGGGTTTGTGCTTGGTTTGTGGTGCCCCGGACCACAGGGTTGGGAACTGCCCGAACAGGAGGAGTTCATCGGCCTTCTCTAGTCCTTCAGTTAGAGGACCAGCACCAGTCCAGCAGCAGCAGCAACTGCAGTACCCGTTCCCGAGTCCATTGTCGACGCAGGCCCAGGCATTCCAACAGCAGAGACCGCAGCAGTATGCCCAAGCCCAAGCCCTGATCCAGAGCAGACAGAGAAATTTTCAGCAGAGGGGACCCGCACCCAGAGGGCATGGTCAAGTGCTGGCCTTGACCATGGAAGATGGCCTTGACCATGGTCAAGTGCTGGCCTTGACCATGGAAGAGGAAGGAATAGCACCCGGTGAGGTAGTGGCAGGTACTATTCTCGTCAACACCTCTCCAGCTTCAGTATTATTTGATTCTGGTGCCTCGCATTCATTTATGTCTACACGATTCGCGACACGGATAGGACTGGAGCCCGAGTCATTATCAGTAAGGCTCAATATACTTACTGGTAATGGTCTTGTGGGAGTAGATAGAGTGTTTTTCTCGTATCGGGTCGTAGTTAGCGGTAGAGAGTTTCCCGCTAGGTTGATAGAATTCCCGATGGCCGATTATGATGTGGTCTTAGGGATGGATTGGTTGAGGGACCAGTATGCCAGGATAGATTGCCATATTGGCAGGGTTGTTTTTAGCATACCAGGCGAGCCGGAGTTTTCCTTTTCCCGAGGCGAAGTTGAACCTTCTTCTCACATATTGCGGATGGCTGTAGCAGCAGTGCAGTTACCCCGGATCGTCGAAGAGTTTCCAGATGTTTTCCCAGAAGATCTTCCAGGAATACTGCCAGAGCGAGAGATCGAATTCACCATAGACTTGATCCCCGGGACCGCACCTGTGTCAGAGAGAGTCTACAGGATGGCGCCGTCGAAATTGGAGATATTGTACAAAATGATTGAAGAACACAGAACCAAGGGATTCATTCGTGCTAGTAGATCGCCTTAGGGAGCCCCGATGCTTCTTGTAAAAAAAGGATGGTACGTTCAGATTATGTATAGATTATCGTACCTTGAACTCAGTGACAATCAAGAACAGAAATCCTCTCCCAAGGATTGATAACTTGTTTGATCAATTCAGAGGAGCAACAGTATTCTCGAAGATAGATTTACGGTCAGGGTACCACCAGATCAGAGTCAGAGAGCAGAACATCCCAAAGACGGTATTCAGATCTAGATATGGGCATTGGGAGTTTCTTGTTATGCCATTTGGAGCAACCAATGCGCCGGCTGTATTCATGGACCTCATGAATCGCATATTCATGCCTTATTTGGATCAGTTCGTGATTGTGTTCATAGACGACATCCTGGTCTATAGCAAGAGTGAAGTAGAGCATGAGCAGCATCTCGGAGTTGTCCTCCAGATTCTTCGAGAGCACCAGTTGTATGCCAAGTTCAGTAAATGCGAGTTCTGGCTTGATCGCATTTCATACTTGGGTCATATCATCACCAGAGGAGGAGTAGAAGTGGATCCCCAGAAGATCGTGACTATTGAGACGTGGCCAGTACCTAGCACAGTGGCAGAAATTTGCAGCTTTCTTGGCTTGGTCGACTACTACCGACGATTTGTTTCAGACTTTGCTCGGATTTCAGCGCCATTGACCCAGTTGACCCGCAAGGATGTGCAGTTTGTTTGGACAGTAGAATGTCAGGATTCTTTTAAAAAGTTGAAGCGAGGCTTGATCACAGCTCCTATTCTCACGCTTCCAGATGGAACCGGGGGATTCTCTGTGTATTATGATGCTTCAGGCAGAGGTTTGGGATGTGTTCTGATGCAGCATGGGAAGGTAATAGCTTATGCGTCGCGACAACTTCGTGATCATGAGAAGAATTACCCTACCCACGACTTGGAACTGGCAGCAGTAGTGTTTGCACTCAAGCTTTGGTGACACTACTTGTATGGAGATAGGGTGGAGATTTTTACCGACCACAAGAGCCTGAAGTATGTGTTCACTCAGAAGGATCTTAACATGCGTCAGAGAAAATGGTTAGAGCTACTTGTGGATTATAATGTCAACCTGCAGTATCATCCTGGAAAAGCCAATGTTGTTGCAGATACATTGAGCAGGAGAGCCGGAGTCTATTTTCTGACTGCACAACCAGAATTGTTAGCAGATCTTCAGAAGATGGGTATAGAAGTTGTCCTTCCTACCAGTGTGGCATTAATGGCCAGCATGCAAGTTTAGTCCAGTATAGTTGAGAGAATCAAGATAGCTCAGTCATCAGATTCTAAGCTTCAGCGGCTTAGGACATAATGTGTAGCAGGGCGAAGACCAGAATTATGCATTCATGAAGACGGTACACTTCGACATGGTAAGCGTCTTTGTGTACCTAGTGGAGATATCAGACAGGAAGTCATGATCGAAGCTCACAGTTCTCAGTATTCGATTCATCTCAGTGGCACGAAGATGTACCGAGATATCCGTCAGCACTTTTGGTGGAATGGCATAAAGAGGGAGATAGCTCGGTTTGTCTCTCGGTGTTTGGTTTGCCAACAAGTCAAGGCTGAACATCAGAGGCCAGCTGGACTTCTTCAGCCCTTGCCGATTCCAGAATGGAAGTTGGAGCATATAACCATGGATTTTGTGACTGGATTACCTCGATCCCTGACTAGTAGAGATGTTATTTGGGTTATAGTTGACAGGCTCACGAAGGTGGCCCACTTTCTCCCATTCAGAGTTAGTCAGTCGACGGCTCAGCTAGCATAGATGTACCTCAGGCAGATAATCAGACTTTATGGAGTGCCGGTTAGTATCACCTCGGACAGAGATTCGAGATTCACGTCGCACTTTTGGCGTAGTCTGCAAGAGAGTTTGGAAACTCACCTCCAGTTCAGCTCAGCTTATCACCCGCAGACAGATGGTCAGTCGGAACGCACGATCCAGACTCTTAAGGATATGTTGAGATCTTGTACGCTCGACTTCGGCGATTTGTGGGAAGATCACCTGCACCTGGTGGAGTTCTCGTACAACAACAGTTTCCAAGCTAGCATCCAGATGGCACCGTTCGAGGCACTATATAGTAGGAAATGCAGATCCCCTATAGCATAGGACGATGTTAGAGAAAGGCAGATGCTTGGTCCCGAGTTGATCACTCAGACAGTTGATTTGGTCAGGAGAGTCAGAGATTATCTTCGCGTTGTACAAGATCGTCAGCGCCATTGGGCCGATTCTCATCGGCATCCCCTTGAATTTTCTGTCGGCGACCATGCATTCCTTAGGATCTCGCCTAACCGTGGCGTCATTCGTTTTGGCACATGGGGAAAGCTTAGTCCTAGGTATATAGGACTGTTCGATATCCTGGAGCGAGTAGGAGATGTGTCATGTCGTCTCGCTCTTCTGCCGTCTCTGAGTGAGGTGCATGACGTGTTCCATGTATTCCAACTACGATGATATATCCTGGACCCGAGCCATATCCTGGATCACTCAGAATTGGTTGTTGGTACCAACCTTTCGTATGAGGAAAGGCCCGTGTCCATATTGGACCGGAGAGAGAAGATACTCAAGAACAAGACAATCAAGTTAGTCCGAGTTGCTTGGGGTCATCACTCTTTGGGTGAGTCAATGTGGGAGCGTGAGGATGATATCCGATTGCGATATCCCGACCTGTTTGACTCGTGAGGTATAATATCCTTCTTATGTCTCATGCCTTTGATTCCTTGCTTGCATGAATAATTGCTTGATTGCTAGACTAGTATAGCTTGTCTGTGAATAGTATAGCTTGTCCTTGCATCTCTAGTCTCTTGATTAAATTTCGAGGGCGGAATTCTTTTAAGGTGGGTAGAGTTGTGATGACCATAGTTCGTATTACGTATTTTGGGATACGTGTACGTATCTGACTCGTATTGCATGTCTTCTGGCTTGGTTCGGCTTGTTTGGGTTGGCTTGGTTCGGCTTGGGTTGCTTATTGGTTCATCATAAACCAAGGGGAGAACCCTTACCTACCACCACCATCCCCATTTATTAACCCAACACTCTTCTCTCTCCTCATTCACTATTCTTCTTCCTCACCATTACTCTCTACCTACACCCAAGAGCCCTAGGCAAGTGCAAATTTCTTTATGATGGATTTCAAATTTTATTGTTCCATTCCCTTCTTTACATAATTATAAGCCTCTTTAGAATTGGAGTTTTTGATTTTTATGGATAAATTCTTCTAGATCTACATTATAACTTTGGGGTTTCATGAGTTCATGGAGTTTTCTTGGTTTTAGTCTACTAAAACTTGTTATTTTTGAAAACTAATAGTTCCATGAGCTAGATCACAAAATTTTGTATGAATTTGGTTTTTGATTCACCTCATTTCGAGTTAAAATGAAGTTTTTATGGACAAAACAAGTTTTCTGAATTTTTCATGTCGGCTGAGTGAAATTTTACGCAGGAAACCATGAAATTGCGTATTTTACGCTGGATAGCATCCAGAATGTAAGATTTTACGCAGGGAACCCTGAATTTGCGTATTTTATGCTGGATGGTACCCAGAATGTAAAATTTTACGCTGGAACCCTCCCCTTTTGCGTATTTTACGCAGAATTGAATTTTTGGCGTAAAAGTGCACTGAATGATTGTTTTTTCCTAGTATAGCTATTTTCTAGCCAGAATTTCAAAAAACTTAAAATATGAAAGTTTTAGATCTTTGTCTTGCCTTTTCGAATATCTCTGGAGCACCTCATTTTGGGTTCGTATGTGGAAGTTATGTCCCGTCTCCCCTGAGCCGCATAATTCCTTCACAACTCTTGCACCCTGTTTATAATTAGTTATTGCATATACACTTATACCAGGTTAAATGTTAATTTTAAATATGTTCCATGACATAATGGTGACCAGTTATGGTACACTTTTGACAAATAACATGACATGATAGTGGCCCGTCGTGGCGCACTCTTGACAGTGAATTTGACATGATATATATCTCGAATACTGTTGCGACGGCTAGCATGTCATGACAGAATTGAATGACCTGGATACCGTGGGCGATTGCGTTTGTACAAATAAACCAGTAATGTCTTGCATCATGTCTAGGATAGGGATCCCTGAGTACCACGGTCAGGGATACCTACAGTAATTGACTAAGGCTAATAAACTAGAATAATTCAGTAGACATGAAGAGATTCACAGCTACATGCAATCCCATTATCTGGACGCATTAAGTGGACTTGTAGCCTACCGACGAGTAGGGCACATTTCCAGCACACAGTCACGTGTTGCATTCTTCATAAACGGACATTCGACCAGGATAACCGGATGGTCTGCAGGGCTTGTGGCTGTTGGGATAATCTTATTGCATCTTGCTAATAACTAGGCCTGTGATAATCCTAGTTAGTTAAAAGCATTAAGCCGTACTCTTGATTGGCCGTGATTGATTGTATGGAGTTTATTCCAGCTTAGTCTAATCCTGATCCTGTGCAAGATTTTGACATGACATGATTATTGATGCTTGTCTTAACAATAACGATCGAGGGTCCAGTTCTGTTCAGGCGAAGGGTTACAACCCCGGTCCTTGTTTGGTTTAAGGGTTGTAACCTGGCTCCCGGAGCAGTTCTGTGTCCTCTATTCGTTTATTATCTTATTACAATCCCATGCCATGTTCGTCATATTTTACCTTACCTTAATACCATGATTATTTATACTGGCCTTAGCGATAAAGATCGGGGGTCCAGTTATGTTCAGGCGAAGGGTTACAATTTCGGTCCTTGTTTGGTTTAAGGATTGTAACCTGGCTCCCGGAGCAGTTCTATGTCCTCTCTTCGTTTATTGTCTTCACTGTATCAATAGTATTTGAGACGGGTTTCTATTCAGGTGAAGGGCTGCAACCCCGGTCCTTCTTTAGTTTAAGGGTTGTGACCTGGCTACTTGAATGGTTTTCTCGTACTCAGTTTACTGTTGTTATCTCTATTATTATCAGTTCTTTATTTATTACCTTTAATATTCTATTGTGATATACTAGTTTTAGTTTCTAAGTGAAGCCTCCTTTGTGGCACTTGCTCTTTCTTGGGTCTAACCCAGCTGGTTTTGTGTGGCCAGATATCGGAGCAGCACCAGAGGATCCACCTGTCTTCCAGCCAGATGATGACCACCAGGTGCGTAACCCTGGCAACGAGTGGATTTCTTTTTGTCCTCCCACTTTATTGTAAAAATTATTCTTTTGAGGCGTTTAGCCGGCGAGCACGTGTTAGCTCGTATTGTACCTTTATTTACTGTCCGCCTACGGGCTGTAACATGATTGACAGATCCTAGGGTTGATCATGTATGACTGAACTCTTACTAGTCTTGACATTTTGTACGACTAGCTTCATGATCATCCAATATGTAATGTATGGGACGCCTTGCTATTATATATTTGGTGCTCTGACATCTTGTAACTATTATTGCTTGCTTGAGATTGAGCAATAGGCTGGTTCATAACCATAGGAGACTGTTGGCTTGTAGTTAAACCCTCATGTATCTAGACAACCATGACCGTTTAGCGAGTTGGGTTGCACTTCAATATGCGTAGCTGGCTATGTACGCCCCCGCTCTCTAGTATTCTGGTTCTGGGGCGTTAAAATATATATATATATATATATATAATATCTAACCTATGTGAATGTGTAATGTGAATATATGATGTGAAATAAATATTGCATTTGCCTATGTATATATGTGTATTAGATATATGGTATATGGGTGTATTGGCCTTGTGTATATGGCTCATGGCCTAGGTAGAGTAGCCTATGGCATGTGGTATGGATACACATGAGTTAGTGTATCACTAGACTAGTGTGTGTTGCTAGGTTAATTGGTTAGAGGCCTAGATTGACTTGTTAAGCCTAGGTTTGACCAAACTAGACTTGTTTGACCTACTTTAACCTTGTTGACCTAGTTTGACCTAACTAGACTAGAGTTGACCTAGTTTGACTGTTAGGGTTGACTAGAGTTGACCAAGGGTTGACTTTATCTTAGATTGACCCCAAACATCACGTAGATGCATTATAGCAGTCTGTTATATTATTTTAGACATGTAGTGACTTGTACTGTTCTATAGGAGACAGACACCACTCCTTGGACAGTAGATTCTCTTCAGATACTCAGGATACCAGGCGAGTATATTCACTGATAGTTTTCATTGTCTTGATATCTGCTATATCCGATTCAGTTGTAGTATCTTACTCGATTTCCAGTCACGATAGTTCACGGACTAGTATATGTTGGATCATGACATGGGATGTTGTTCCTAGATTTTTGTGGTATATTGGTACATTTTCTGTCTTATTTTCATGTATTGGTATAGACACCGATTCCTAAGGAGATTTGCTACCCTCTTATAGAATTTCGTATCATGATGTGTCATGTCCAGATCCATTATACTATTCGGAGGATAGGAAAATTATTAGGGGCTATGTGATCAAAGCCCCATGTCACTATATTCATGTGCTTGTGCCACTCTCACCTCACGTAGGGTGTAGCGAGATCTCATTCATGTGCTCGTTATCCAGGTTGGCCGGCATGACCTTTTACAGATTTTTATATGATTGTCGGGCCAAGTGGATAACCTGTCATGTCACTTACCCAAAGCCGATCACATAACGCTCTAATAATTCAAGTTACATTTTTATATTTATTTATCATAGGAGGCTAAGTTCTGTTCGGGAGAAGGGTTACAATCCCGGTCCTTGTTTGGTTTAAGGGTTGTGATTCGGCTTCCGAATAGTTCCCAAGTCATCATATATATATATATATATATATATATATATATATATATATATATATATATATATATATATTGTCGTCCTTTTCAGTACTCACATCTTGATATATATTTCCTGTTGATTTTGTCTCGTATTTCACATATTCTACATGCTCTTATGCTATACTTTGATTGGAGGCTAGGTTCTGTTCGGGAGAAGGGTTACAACCCCGGTCCTTGTTTGGTATACGGGTTGTAGTTCGGCTTTCGAATGGCTCCCAAGTTTTTTCATATCTTTGTCTTGTATTTCATTATACTGTCTCTTATAGAATTTGTCAATTCATATGGAACTGCTGTTAGTGTTTGTACTTGCTCATTTTTCTGACAGGATACCGTTGATATATTACAGATGATTCTGAGGCAGATTGTCTGACCTATTATGGGGTCGAGTTAGATGGAGTAGACCAGGACCGTGGCTTGATGGTAGAGCCACTTGACTTTGCACTCCCAGAGTAGTTAGTTTAGTTAGGCTTGCCAGGACTGCGATCTAGCTTTTGTTTTAGACTGTAGTAGCTTATATTTATTTCCTATGACTCAGTGATATTGTGTATATCTCTGGGCTTGTATGGATCTTGAGCTTATTTCCTATTTTTATCTATCATTTTCCTTTCCATGCTATCTATCTTAGTTTTATTTTGTGATTGAGACTGTATTGCTATGTCACCTCCATTCGGAGTGTATATACTGTACAGATACCTTATATTGTTTAGTCGTAGTATTTACAGACCTTATATACAGCGTTCTACCGTCGATTCTGCGGCGTAGGCTGGACGTAACCACGTGCTCGTGCCCCTTCATCAGGGTGCGGGTCGTGACAACACGAAAACACGACAATCACGAAATATAATATGTATCCATGGCACTAATTCGTGTAACAATATATCAACAAGCAAGAGCATATGTATAAACATGAAATGGAAAGACTACTATGAATCGAAAGCAACCAGAAAGTGCACTTGCATGAATCCTTGTACAAACCGTAGTCACAAGTCGAGGATGAGGGGATTGTCGATCTAGAAGCTGTCAACCTATAACAATATCGTACCACGAACCATGCACGAAAACCACAAGTCAATTCTAAGGTTCTAGTTCTAAATTCATGGAATAAGTGGCTAATGGGTTACTAAACTAATAATAGTTAATTCTGAAATAAATTACCTAAAAACCTAATTTAACCTAATAATAATCTAAATATAATCTAAACATGCAAGTTTGGCCATAAAAAGTCATGTTTCCAATTTTGGAAATCATGGTATGCAAATCGAGACGTACCATTGACTATCTAGTCAAACGTCATGAACTCAAGGTTTTGAAAGTGCACCTTGGTATATTTCAGCGCCATGAGTGCGCTGGAATCAATCATGCCACAAATTCACATTTTGGTCAAAAGATATTGCCATTATGGCTAATCGTGACCAAAACGGTGATTCACCAATCAATTCTGAGTTCAACAGAATAACTAAAATACTAGATGAATGAATTAATTTTTGGAAAAAATATATGTCGTAGAGCTCTGTGTTAGCTTTCCAAATTTCAAACGATTTGTGATTTTGATTTCCGGTCGTCCCGAAATCTCGAAAACATCGAAACGTGTCAAGTTTCGGACAACCGACACTCTACGAATTTTACAGAAATTAAGGTTCAGAGATAATAAAAATAAATTAGATATTTGAAAATTATACCTCAATACGAATCCAACAAAAAAAACGGCACGCAAAAAGGAGGTCGGAGTTGTCCGCAATCGCCTCGGGAAGTCGGGGGTCTTCTTGGAACAAGTTTCCTCAAAATCGGCCAGAATTAAATTAGGGTTTACTATTCAGCACGAATATATATATATATATATATATATATATATATATATATATATATATATATATATATATATATATATAGGGCGGGTACAGTCAGCACCTACGGACTGGGCGCTGCAATGGCTGACGGGTGGGCCCGGCCAGCGCTGACTGGGTATGACTGGATAATTAATTACAGAAAATGATTTAAAAATCATCCCAAGGCCGAATAAACTCAAATAAAATCCTAAAAATTCCTTAAAATTTGTAGAAAATTACAGAAAATATATTTAACCTCCTAAAATATAAATAAAAATAATTTACCTCATATTAGTCTCAAATGGCCTCATAATAAATATTGGAAGCCTTTAAAATATATAAAACTTAATAAAATAAATATCTAAAAATTGCAAAAAAAATCTATAAAATTATAGAAAATATTTATAACCTACTAGAGCCTACATAAAATATTGGGTCTCAAAATAGTCTCAAATAAACCTATTGTAAAATCTTGAAAGTCATTAAAAATATTAAACCTTAATAAATAAATATCTAAAAATCTCTAAAAATTATAATAAGCTATAAAATAATTAAACAATGCTTATATAAACTATATAAGGGCCAAATGACCATAATATGATCATAGCTCTCTTATGAGCTGAGGTACAAATCCTAATGACCATAAAAGTTAATCATAATCAAATAAAAAAATTCGAGAAGTGGGCTTACAAATCTACCCACCTTAAAAAAATTTCGTCCTCGAAATTTTGGAAGATATGGTTAAGAATCAACATCTAGATAAGATTAGGAACCTAGCAGAAGAAAATCAAATAGGTTTTAAAGATTGCTAGGAGCCAAATAACGTTCCAAAAGTAGAAGGATAAGATAGAAAGGTTCAAGAAATAAAGGAAAAGAATAAGAAATAAATCAATAGTCATATGCCAAAAGGATGTAGTCTCTATAATATTCAAAAACCATATGTATACATGAAGTCACTTTATCGAAAATTTATGCCCCGCCAATGTATATCTAGCTGCAGTAAACCATTGGTATCATGACTCAAATATAATATGGTATCGAACACTCTATCAACTCTATCCAATGTTGACACAATAAATCAAAGGATCAAATAATGCTACTAGGATATAGTTTTAGTAATATTTGACAACCTACGCTTACTTGAAATTATTTTAACTTAGGGGTCATGCCACGCCAGTGCGCTGCTGACTGCAGTGAACTCGCAGTCATCATAATTCAAATAAATGGGGACAGTGCGCATCTGCCTTACCATTGTAAGTTATCGAAAATTACTTCAACTATATCCATAAGAATTTCAAAGGAACTTCTATAAATTCAAACAAGTCGATCATGATAAGAAAATGTAAGTATCTGCCCTTGAATAAAAGTATAAGTTTTGAAAACAAAATGATCGCAAAAAAGTTTTGAAAATAAAACGAGGTTTAGAGAAGGCAGAAGATAAAATGACACAAAAAATGATCAAAATTAGGAATTGAATTCTATGAAGACCTAACTTACCAAACGTATATTCTACCCACCTTGGATCATACCCTCGTATTAAAATACAATAGAATTACATGGCCTATGTAGTAACCTTATTTACCTAACAATAGAATTAAATAAGGAACTCCTAGTCCTGGTATTCTCCAAAAATCAAATCAATCCTAATTGTGAATGAGCACTTCCTAGTCGCAGGCTTGCAGTAGTACAATTAACTTAAGTACTATCACAAGTTTGCAATCATTTGCGAAATCCGACCTGCATGGGCCACCACAAAAACTTGTCACGACCCGCACCCGTTTTTTGGGATACGAGTGCGTGTCCAAGCCAGCCTACGCCGCAGAGTCGCCGGTAGAACGCTGTCAAGCCCACAATAAATAAATGTTCAAAATAAACTTTATTGCTCATTCATATTTCTAAATTGATTATAATATTTATATTTAAAGAAAGTACATGGTTCTTACAATTAATGTAAATGATACCACATTTATCTAATTTCTAGGTTTCTGCCTACAAGTACACCCATATCTCCCAAAGCTAAGTGAAGCCACAACTAACCTGAAAAATGTTGGTTTCCAGTCAGAAATGGAACAAGCACACAAACCGACGATAATGCGACAACACAATAGAATTTACAAGACATGAAAATAACATATGTGAGATAAAAACTAGAAAGTAACTGATGTCGTGGCAAGCGATGAAGAAAACAAGAAAACAAATAAAAGACAACTATCTATGTGTTTTGAAATATCAGTTTCGACATGTGAACCGCTAGGGGATAAATCAGGCACTCTGCACGTGTGTGCAGCTGCTATTCTCCACGAAAGACACGGAGGATAGTTCTGGGTAGTCCACATGTCTACAAGATATTTCTCCTCCCGACTAGTACTCATGGACTCGAACAAGTCACGAAACACGAAAACATGACAATCACGAAATATAGTATGTATCCATGACACTAATCCATGTAACAATGTGTTAACAAGTAAGAGCATATGTATAAACATGAAATGGAAAGACTACTATGAATCGAAAGCAATTAGAAAGTGTACTTGCCTGAATCCTTGAACAAAGCGTAGTCACAAGTCGAGGATGAGGGAATTGTCGATCTAGAAGTCGTTAACCTATAACATATATCGTACCACGAACCAAGCACGAAAACCACAAGTCAATTCTAAGGTTCTAGTTCTAATTCATGGAATAAGTGGCTAATGGTTTACTAATCTAATAGTAGTTAATTCTGAAATAAATTACTTAAAAATCTAATTTAACCTAATAATAATCTGAATATAATCTAAATATGCAAGTTTGGCCATAAAAAGTTATTTTCCAATTTTGGAAACCATGGCATAAAATCGAGACGTATCATTGACTATCTAGTCAAACGTCATGAACTCAAGGTTTTGAAAGTGCATCTGGATAGATTTCAGTACCACGAGTGCACTGGAATCAACCGTGCCGCAAATTCATGTTTTGGTTAAAAGATATCGTCGTTATGGCTAATCATGACCAAAACGGTGATTTATCGATCAATTTTGAGTTCAACAGAATAACTAAAATACTAGATGAACGAATTAATTTCTAGAAAAAATATATTTTATAGAGCTCTGTGTTAGCTTTCCAAAATTTCAAACGGTTCATGATTTCGATTTCCGGTCTTCCCGAAATCTCGAAAACACCAAAACGTGTCAAGTTTCGGATAACCGACACTCTACGAATTTTACAGAAATTAAGGTTCAAAGATAATAAAAATAAATTAGATATTCGAAAAGTATACCTCAATACGAATCCAACAAAAAAAACAACACGCAAAAAGGAGGTCGAAGTTGTCCGCAATCGCCTCGGGAAGTCGGGGGTCTCCTTGGAACAAGTTTCCTCAAAATCGGCCAGAATTAAATTAGGATTTACTGTTCAGTGAATATATATATATATATATATATATATATATATATATATATATATATATAAAATATATATATATATATATATATATATGGCGGGTACAGTCAGCACCCGCTGATTGGACGCTGCAATGGTTGACGGGTGGGCCGCCCAGCGCTGACTGGGTATGACTGGATAATTAATTACAAAAAATAATTTAAAAATCATTCTAAGGCCAAATAAACTCAAATAAAATTCTAAAAATTCCTAAAAAATTGTAAAAATTACAGAAAATATATCTAACCTCCTAAAATAAAAATAAAAATAATTTACCTCATATTAGTCTTAAATGGCCTCATAATAAATATTGGAAGCCTTTAAAATATATAAAACTTAATAAAATAAATATATAAAAATTGCAAAAAAAATTCTATAAAATTATAGAAAATATTTATAATCTACTAGAGCCTACATAAAATACTGGGTCTCAAAATAGTCTCAAATAAACCTATTGTAAAATCTTAAAATTCATTAAAAATATTAAACCTTAATAAATAAATATCTAAAAATCTCTAAAAATTATAATAAGCTATAAAATAATTAAACAATGCTTATATAAACTATATAAGGGCCAAATGACCATAATATGATCATAGCTCTCTTATGAGCTTATGTACAAATCCTAATGACCATAAAGTTAATCATAATCAAATAAAAAAAAATTAGGGAAGTGGGCTTACAGACAAGCCACGGATATTCCGTCGCTAAGCTTCTGAAAGTTTTCTTATTTCCAGTTAGCGACGGATGGCGACCATACAGCGACGGACTATCCGTCGCTAAGCTTCTGAAAATTTTCTAATGTTCAGTTAGCGACGAATGGCGATGGAGCAGTGACGGACAATCCGTCGCTAAGCTTCTTGGTTTGCCAGTTAACGACGGATAGCGACAGATTGGCGACGGATTGGCGACCATTTTGCGTATCAGAAATTCTCTAATACACATATATCGATGGAAAAATTCGTCGCCAATTAGTTGGTACCGTAACATTAAAAAATTTATGATACTCAATTTTGACGGCAATACGTCGCGCATCCGTCGCTAATCCGTCGAACCCATCATCCGCTAAGTCGTCACTAAGTTGTCTCTATAAGGATGTCGCTTGTCCGTCACGTTTTAGTCGACGTTTCGACCAAATTTTGACTATCTAGCCACGAATGCTTTTAGCGACGAGGTAGATACCGACGGTCCTTTTTAGCTGAAATTTAGTCGCTAATCCGTCGCTAGTGCAAATTGGCGACGGATTAGCGACGGATTTGTCCATCGAAAAATGACTGTTTTTTGTAGTGAATTCTAATTTTGAACTTTCATCTTTCTCTTCTAATCCTAATTTTGGTTCGAGGAAAAAGTGGACCGTTACTCCAGTTTTTAGCAACTCCTTCCAACTCCCATGAGCGTAAGTGTCTGGTTGGAGGTTTTGAAAGTCCACTTTTTTCGGTTGAAGTGACTGTTCGTAGTTTCATGCCGGTGAACTCTGCCGAGTTCGCACTTTCATGGTGAACTCGGCCGAATGCTGGTGTTTGGTAGCAAGAGTTTGAAAATATTTTTTTATTTGACCCTTTGTATTCTCATGTCGGTTGACAAAACGTAATTTTTTACCTGCAAGAAGAATTGGAGGAAGTGAGGAGGAAGAAGGAGAGTTTGGACGTTTGGTTGAATAAAAGTGGAAAAGTAAAACTTTTATGAGTAAACTAAATTTTAAAATAATTATACGTCAATTAAAATAAATAATAATTATTCGATAAATTTTATATTACAAAATTTAGGTTTAAATGATAATATTTTGTGTAAAATTTTTTTTCGAATAAACAACATTTACTTTGAACAACTATCCAAACAATCGAACTCTTATTTTCTCCACTTTTAACATCCATCAATCGAACTACTTTCAACAACTATGCAAACAATCAAACCCTTTTTTTTCACTTTTAATTCAACTATCCAAACAATATTTTGAAAGTTAAAACTTATGTTTATGCATTACATAACAAAATTCCACTTTTAACTTTTGTTTTCTTACACTTTCTTGCAATCGAATAGATAATTTTAAGAAGTTTTAAATCTAGTTTTAGGAATTTTTGATTTCTACTTGGGACACACGTGGTCGAGCTCTTGTGAAAAGCAGCATGGTCACCAGACGGAGCCGACAGGGTTCGAATTTCCAAAAAATAAGGACGTGTAACTGTTTGTCGGTTGTAATAAAAAATGATTAATTAGAGTTTAGAATCTGAATTTTATACCAGCTTAAAGTTTAAGTCTGACTTGTCCAATTAGAAAGTTCAGACCTTGAATTTTTATTATTTGTTTCGTTCTTCCACTAGACCCTCTCTCCCATGCTTTGACAATGTTATATATATAATATGGAGTGTATAACGGGAAAATATTAAACAAATAATAAAATTAAGAACAATTGGACATAATATAGCTTAAACTCTAACCTGATAATAATATCCAGGAACTAAACTGATAATAATATAGCTTAAACAAATATAATATCCAGGATCTAAACTCTAATTTGCCAAAAAAATTAAAATAAATAAATTAGGATGCACGTGTCCCAACTCTCTCTCTCTCTCTCATTATCTCCCACTCTCCCTCTCTCTCTCTCTCATTATCTCCCACTCTCCCTCTCTCTCTCTCTCTCTCTCTCATTATCTCCCACTCTCACTCTCCCTCTCCCCCTCTCTCTCTCTCTCTCTCTCTCTCTCTCTGTTTAAAAAAAAAAAAATTCAGTGAAAAAGAAGGAGAAGGAGAAGGAGAAGAATAGGATTTGGGCTCCCAATTTCCAAATCCTCAATCTAGGCTAGGCAAGGCAAGCCCCTCATCACTCCCCAATTCCCTTGCATTATATTTTAATTGTTAGTTTAGTTCAAATTCTCAATGTTATTAACAGGGATTGGCCCAGGTTATGATGCAAAATTACTGCTTTAAAAAAAAAATCTAAATAGAGTATTTTCTGATCGGAAATGCCTTTTTTGCCCGCCCCAAACGTGACCGCCCTTTGTCCGCCCCCTACGTGGCCTCCCCTGCTAGCTCCGGAGCCCACCTCCTTAAAACATGGCCCCTCCTCCAATGGGGTCCCACACGTGGCTGCGGGCATGGTGCGGTCACGGAAGGTACGGTCCAAATAGCACTACCCTCGTTTGGTTGGCGGAATCATGGGGCTGGGAAAGGAAAGTCATTCCTTTTCCTATGTTTGGATGTCAGAAGAAAGTATGAGGAAAAAAAAAATGATTTCCATAGGAAAGGAAGTGGTTCCCCATCCAACCAAGGATTCACTTTCCCGCTATAGTTAATTCACTTTTCCTTCTAATTTCCTTGTACTCTCCAAACACCGGAAAAAAGAGAGGATGGAAATTGTAATTTCCCAAGGAAAGGGAAAGAACAAGGAATTGATTTCCTTTCCTTTCCTTTACGCGAACCAAATGAGGCTAGAATAACCATATATAGTACCAACAGTCCATCTTATAGCTACTGCATGGTGTGTTAACACTTAACAGTAAGAAAGTTCAGTAAAAATCAATTAAAGGGTACAGCAGGATGTCACACATACGTGTAAAGCGGGTAGGCCTGAGTATACACACACACATTTTCAAATATAGAGTAGGGACTCCTTTCCGTACTACTAAGTATTTGTCTAGTAATATACGCATTACCGGAGTTAATCATCAGGTGCAAGGTCAAGATAATATACTGTCATGAAGATTCAAAAATATATATTATTATGACCTCAAAAGAAATAATATAATGAGTTATAGATGCATATTTTTTGTTACCTATTGCACCCTTTAATTTCACCTAGCTTCTAGATTTCCTATAGTTGATTAATAATAAACACTACCGAGAGTCTTGAGACAACTGATGATGATCCTAAACTTGTATTTACTGGATGCAATGGTCCGAAAAACTGAATTTGTCAACCAAATCTTTAACTTGCCAAATTGGCACTCAAGTATATACAAGGTTCTAAATGGCGGTAGACAGATGCGCGGCGGAGAGAGTTCGCCTACCGTCCAGGCCGTCTAGGCACCTCCTAGGTGCCGCCTAGACGGTTGATACATTTTGGACATTTTTTTTTTACTATTTTACCACTGTTTTATGCATATAATAAGTGTGTTCCATGCATAACTAAGTTGTAGAATGAAGATTTATAAAGTTTTAGTTTTGTAAAAGTGAACCATAGGCCCATAATGCTTGTAAAACATTTTGGTCAAAACATCTTGTTAGGTATTGCTCCGCCTAGGCGTCCGCCTACGCCGCCTCACCTCCGCCTGTGCCGCCAAACCTCCGTTGGTCGCCTACTCCACCGTCTCCTGCAAAAGCATTGTGGAGAGAGACCGCCTAACACCTAGACGTCCGCCTCAACCGCCATTTAGAACACTGAGTATATAAGGTGCTGGAACACCAATTTTATATTTGAACTAAACCATTTTTTTTTCATATTCCTAACTAAAGAAAATAAGGCTATAAATGTACAATCATCTTGATTGGGGACTTAGAGAATATAATATTTTATAACATATTGGCTCTTTATCTCAAAATAACATACTGGCTCATAAACAAGTTGTCGACCCTCTCAGAACTCTTTACCATTACTAACTATAAGGAATTTAGCACATAACAAGCTTCTTTTTTTTTTTTTTTTGGGGGGGGGGGGGGGGGGGGGGGTTGGGATCATTGGATGCAGTGGTAGGTCACATACTAATTAAAACAAATTTAAATTCAAGGTAACTGAATCATACAAATATAGTTTAATTAATTGTGCATCTAGAGTTATGGAGACATTACCATTAGGCCTACATTTATTAATGTAAATCACTATAATAGTATCAAAATGGGATATTATGCATAATTTCAAGTATGCTTATATGATATAATGTAATTTTTTCATAATTATCACTAGGCTTACGTTTATAATTCTTATAAATTATAAAGGAGAAATGTGCTGTTCATTTATTAACTTATAAATGAACCTTAGACTTAATTTAAAGGCATAGCTAATTTAAGACTCGTATGACCTAAAAACCTTGTAAACTTGCACGTCTTGATATATTCTTGACCTTCAGCTAACATTTGTCACTTTAACTCTCGTTTATGGTTGTTTTGGAGCGTTGCCTTAAATGCTTTAGCTCGACATAGTAAGGTAAGCATCTATGATATGAATTATTTCTTTTGCTTACTTGCATTTTTTTATTTATGAATAAATATATGTACCTACTTGGTTTCCAGTGTTGAGTTGGTCCACTGAAGGAATTTTTATCCATAAACTCAGCAGAGGGTTGTTCCGGGACTAACTTGTAATTGTTGACAAGTTTTTGGATCAAGAAATACGAATGAGATTTTGCTGAAATTTTTAAGAATTTTGGGAGACGAAAATTTCATCCAAAAATTGTCGATTGTTGAAAACCCAAATTTAGGAATTGACGTGTATTAGAACTTGAGGCGGACTCTTGATAACTCTAAAATTCATAGTAGTCAGATACTTTGACTTTAAGATGCGTAGGACACGGATACGGACACAGACACGGGATGAGTAATGAAACTAAATTCTCAAGCCATGTTTATGCATTTGTAAGGGTATTCGTTGTGGCGAATATACCTTTGTATAGTTTTCTCGTATCGCGTCATACATAGTGCACAAGGATCGAAACACATATTTCATGTTAGATATGGAGTCTTCACATCGCGAGGTGACGATAGCGCACTCAGTTCAAAATTTGTACCCAGGAATTCCGATTTTAAGATAATAATAACTGAGGGTTGTTTGTGTTTGTTAGGATTGCATCATTTGGAGGAGAAGAACATTTTGGTCATAATGGACGAGATCTTTGTAATATAATAAACAACAAAAGCTGATAAGTAAGTTATCTCATTAGCAAGGTCTTGTGAAGGGAGGATGTGAGGCTTAGCTCATTATCTGCATCTGTAATAATTAATTTGACCGCGTATCAATTAAAGCCATACATATATTTTATATGAATAAGTTATATCTAATCCTACTTATACAAGGTGCATCTATAAATATTAAATACTAAATTAACATTTATTCAATATTAAGTATATAATACAATCTAAATCCTGGAAGAATTATTATAACCTTTTCAAATCTTATCTATTAACAAGATTTGAAATTGATTATGCAATTAAATTCTAATCTTATCAATAGTAAATACAATTTAAATAATACAATATATCTCATCAATTATTATATTAATTCATACTTTCAAAACTAATAGTACTTCTACAAAATTATGAGATATTACATTCTCAAAAATTCAAAAGTTATATTAAATTCTAAAATGGTGTAACTATGCATTTTAAACTATTCTAGGGTGTTGGATGACCTTTCCACACATTAGCTTAGTTATTAGTTGTTGTAGGCTTATGGTGTCTTCTCGGTAATCCTAAATTACCAAAATATCCTTTAACTTACTTCCTTTGTTTTTGAATGATTTTGCAGTAGAAAATAAAATTGAAAATTTTGCTATGCAATGGACCCGTTGCCGTTTTGTCATCTTAGTGCAAACGCTAAGCGTTCGAGAAGACACCATTTGTCACTTGCTATTCAAATGGATCTTTTTTTAATTCATTTCAAAGGGAAACAAAACTTGCCAGAAAGTGTGAATTAGGGTGTTAATAAACTATGCTATTTGTTATTTGGCTTAAAATTGGCTCATTATTGTAAAACTTGTGAGTCTGAGATATTTTAACTCGAGAGGATGAGCTTCAGCCTTAAACGAGGCTCGTCAAATGGTGAACAAATCAAAGTTTAAACATACAAGTATTTGGCTCCTAAAGCTTTCAAGCAAACTATTTTTTATTTACATTGAACATTTTCCATTTGTTATCAAGTTGATAAACAGTTCCGATTTTTTAAAAGGTAACTTTTTGTGTGAGAAGACGAATAAGTAATTTTTTGTATCCGAGTTGTGAATATTTCAACAATTAGCTGTTAAATGTTGATTGTGTGCTTGCCTGAGTTTGCAGATTGTATTGATGTCATCTTTATTAACTGTGAACATCCCAGAAGTGTATTGATTACTAATGGTTCAGAGGATATGATTAAGGCCATCATGTTGACCACGAATAGTCATAAGAACAATGTTGATTATCTAAGAATTGGAGCATAGTTTTGTTAAGTCCACTTTATTTTGTTAGTTTGATTGCTTTGTAATTAGTGCCTACAACACCTCATAACGTAAGGTCTGCTATATTGGGTGTTAGATATGTACAGGTCATGTGCTGGCAGAATCACAGGTAAGACTACGGGACAGAATCATGGTATTCTGGAATGTGATAGAGGCTTCTTTTCTTCTAGAAATACCTGGGACCTTAATATTTTGCAATGGGACATAAATGGAGTGAGAAATAAAAGAATGCATTAAATAAGATTTTTAAATCATCTCGAATGTTTCCAACTCGTCCGATTAGAAAAGATTAAGGGCTGAGTACAGTATTTTTCACTTTTTCTTTTTTCAGATTTGGGGGACAGAATGTTTGCTTTGGAATTTTCGGTATGAATTCGCTCGTGCAAGTAAAATGTGCAATCTACAACATGGAAATGATATGTGTTGATAACTATTAGCAAGATGTAGAAGTTTACTAGTGAGGAAGTCTTTGGTAGTGAGTATGTGTATCAATATGCATTATGCAAATGTCAGTTTCTAGAGAATTGGACTATTATAGATGAATGTAGAAATCAAGATTTAGGTAGAGTAAATTAGTGATTGCTGACTTAGCTTAGATGTTTGAATCCATGTGGGCTTCATGAGGATCAAATGAATATGGTTGGGGAAGAAGATGGTGGGAGGGGATTGCTTGACATCTTGCAATGAGTTCTTGAGTCTAAAAAGTTTTTGCTGACGGAAGTATACTAGGAGGTGTTCCTTATTCCCAATGGATGTGGTATAGAGATTGGCACCAACTGACCTACAAGCAATCTTGGTAGTGAGTATGTAACAATATGCATTATGCAAATGTCACTTTCTAAAGAGAATTGGACTATAATACATGAACGTAGAAACCAAGATTTAGTTAGAGTAAATTAGTGATTGCTGACTTCAGGGCCGGCCCTGGCCCAGGGCGGCCAGGGCGACCGCCCAGGGCCCACAGATCATAAGGGGTCCCCAAAAAATAGTTTAAAAATAAATATGTTAATAATTTTGTATCTCAAAATAGAACTAGTACATACCATGAGCTCTCTTAGACACATTTATTGTGGTGTAGTGGTTAGTAATTTAGACTCTTATACTAAATGTCCCAAGTTCAATCCTTGGGTGTAGCTATTTTTTTTTAAAAATTTTACATTATGTGTGGGGACCTTATTTTGAAAGTTCGTTCTGGGCTCCCACGAGCTCAGGGCCGGCCCTGGCTGACTTAGCTTAGATATTTGAATCCATGTGGGCTTCATGATGATCAAATGAATATGGTTGGGGGAAGAAGATGGTGGGAGGGGGTTGCTTGACATCTTGCAATGAATTCTTGAGTCTAAATTTTTTTGTTGACGGAAATGTACTAGGAGGTGTTCCTTATTCCCAATGGATGTGGTATAGAGATTGACACCAACTGACCTACAAGCAATCTTGGGGATGTTTTCTCATTTATTGCTCCATTGCAATTGAAAGACTTCCCTTCAAATTTACGGGAGCTATGGTGTGTGATATATATAAGAATGCAACAATGCTTTCATTTCGGCACTATCGAGGTTGATTGAGAGAAATAGAAATACTTTCACTCAAATATAAGATTCATGTTCAAGTCTTTTAGTTGGTTAAAAGTTGAGATCTTGATAGATTTTGAGCCAGTACTGAGAAGAAGAGGAAGTGGAGGAGGCTTATTTGGATTATTAACATTGACATAATTTTATGTATTATGTTACTCAGTATGAGATGATATCACTAGGCTGAGGACGAAATCACATTGCACAACTTCGTAGCAAGTGATGTTTGTGGAAGATATCAAAATTATCCTATATATATAATAAAACATGGTTGGATATAATGACTAAAGATAAGAGGATAAAGAATGGTGGGGATTAGAAGGTAGGAGGCACATCCAAGGGTTAGAAATATGACACGTGTACGTGTAATACGAAAAAAGAGTGGCCTTTCCCGACGGAACATAATTGTCATGATATATGTCACTAAAAAACTTAAAACTAATTCAAAAGAAGAATTGTGGGGGGTGTGTGTGTAGAATTTTAATTTCTCACTAGATTAAATGGTACAAATAAATTTTAAATTGCAGTCCAAACTTCACTTCCCCCTTTGCTCCCCCATCATGGACTCAACTTTTCTGTATTGAACCCAATCACTATCCACTTCATCAACTAAACTAGATCATTGTCTACATGCACTCCCATTGTCTAAACCCCCATTAACCCCTCGACTACCGTCCAACAAGAGCAGCTGATGGACAGAAAAGAAGAAAAACTGAAAGAGAGGAAGTGGTGTTTTTGTTATTTTCATTTTATTGGAGTTAATAAAGGGTGAAGATATTTCATTCTTAATTAACGGAATGGAAAGAGACCTAGAGCTAGCTTCGTTCCCATTTGAAATGACACAATTTCGGATGAAAAATGCTAAATGGTGCTCTTACGAGTGTTTAATATTTATTGGTTTTTGGCCATTTTCACATGGTTATGGAAACGAATTTCTTTGCCATTTTAGCTAACATCCCAGTAGAAGAGACATGTTCCATCTCACGCAAGAACCAAACTAGCCTATAGGAGTCAGTTGTTTTATGTTTGAGATGGACGATTTATAGGAGTCGGTTGTTTCATGTTTGAGATGGACGATTGTCCTATTTTGGAAACGACAAACATTATGTGGCTTGTTCCTATAATTATTCTGGCAAAAGCACAAAAGGAATCTCATTATTTCCATCATTTGTTATTTTTGTTATGTAAAAATAATGAAAACAACAAAAACCAAACGTTGGCACTAGTTAGCGGTTTGTTTGTATATTTTTGGTTGTCCCGAAAAGTGCTTGGTAACATACTTATAAAAAAACGAAATTTCAAAAGTTAGTTCGAATTTGGGAAAACTTTTGAAAGCGAGTGGGAGACTACTTTTAAAAGTTGGTTCTTCTATTGCTTTTCGGAAAGCACCGGTACTCCTAAACCGAATCTAGGGTGTTAAGGAAGTGAGCTTTGAGTTAGCACCCAGCTTAAGACGAACCTAAATCTAAGCTCAAGCTCGGCTCTTTGTAATATTTGCGAGCTCGAGCTCAACTTGCTAAGTCATTTTTTTAATTAGAAACCTTGACGGTTTAAATTGTACACAAGTCTTAAGTCCAAGTTGAGCTTCATCTTTCTTCTCAAACCAAAAATCCAGCGGCTTAGTTTTAAACGGAACTTTTTATTATCTTGATATCAAATGGGAAATATTTGATGTTAATAAAAAATAGTTCACTCGCAAGCTTTACGAGCCAAATGCTTACATGCACTGTTCTAAATGGCTAATGTGGTGGGTGCCTAGGCGCAAGTCGCCCCCTCTCTGCGTAGCTTTCGCGGTTGACGGTGGATTAGGCATTAGTCGGCAATGTGGTAGTGTAGGTGACGGCGAGGCGGCCGTGAGGGCCTAGACGGTGTTGAGGCGGACAGAAAAAGGTTAAAAATTGGAGAGAAAAATAAAAAGAATGCCAACAGTTGTTTTGCTTTGGAAAAGAAGAAGAAGTCGGTTTGCTTGGAAAAAAATAAAAGACAAAAAACCAGAAACTGAGGCAGGAACCACCTCTTCGACGGTTGACGGCGACACGACGGAGCCTAGCCTCTCCTCTCTATTTGGTTTTAATGGCTTTCTATGAGACTGAGAGTATGAGGCTCTCTATTTGTTTTTCTTTTGTTTCTCTACTGTCCTCTGTCAGTCTGTCTCTTCGTTCTCTGTTGCTTTTTTTTTTTTTTTTCTTTCGTTTCTCTAATGTTCTGTTTCTTCGTTTTCTGTTGCAGTGTGTTGTCTTCTTTTACTTTTGCTTTGCTCAATATGCTGTCTTCTTTTACTTTTGCTGATACTTGAAGTTCAATATGATGTCTTCTTTTACTTTTGCTTTGCTCTGACTTTTTGTTGGCTTATTTTTCACTTGGAGACTCCAATTGGTCTCTCTAGCTACAAAGAAACACTAACATTGGTTTACATTTTTTTGTATGGAACAATATCTTATTAAGTAGCAGGGACTTTTAAGTAAGTTACTTGTGCATATTATGCAAAATAAATTAACATGATAAAATAGAAGGAAAAAATGGACAATATTTCAAATGCTAGGCAGCGTCTAGGCGGTTTCTTACCGCCGCGCACCCGTCTACTGCCGTTTATAACCTTGCTTATATGTTTGAACTTCGATTTGTTCATCATTTAACGAGCCTAGTTTTAGGCTCATGCTCATCCTCTCGAATTCAAATAACTCGACTCACTAGAGCCAAGTTTAAGCTGAATCACAATTACAAATAGCAGAGTTTGTTAACATCCCTATTCGTACTTTCTAGCAAGTTTTGTTTCCCTTTGAAATGAAAAAAAGAAAAGGATCCATAATGACAAAACGACAATGGGTCCATTGCAAATGAGAGCTAAACTACCCCTCCTATCAAAATACTCACACATTCTTGTAAAAAAAAAGGGGGGGAAAACACGTTCCCGCGATCACCTTTTTGGGTCTGGCCCATTCCCTATATTAGCCAAGATTAATTGGGCCCTGGCGCTTATAACTGTTATTCTTGGTTGCAGGAATTTGAGAAAGACAGTAACGGTAGGCGGACTGAGAGAATGTGGAGGCGGCGAGTCATGCTCTTGTTGAAGCCCTTTGACGTTTATCCTCCCAGGCAGATAGGAAACGGTCAAATCCCCAAGGTGTATATATATATATATATATATATATATATATATATATATATATATATATATAAAATTTGGTTTTCTAACATTCATTATTTTGGAACTTCATAGTCATTCTTCACACACCAGTTAGACATTGTATGTACTTCTGCTTGAATAATATGGGTAACAACTAAGAAAAGCAAGGCAAGGGGGTAGGAGATATGGTTAATCGATTTCTGCATACATACTGTTTGATGAAATGCAAATGAAAGCAATAATCGTAGTAAGAACTGGATTTTACAGGAATGCACCAACGGTCATAAGCATCTAGCCCTTTTTGTTTAGGAATATAAATCCACCTTGATGTTGGTATATGAGAATCTTTCCCAATTAATCAAGCTGTGGTGCTCCGATAACACACTCTATTTGAGGTGGTGCTCCAATGGTTTTCTGCTGTAGCAAAACTGAAGATACATAGCGGTCTGTTTGCGATGGAGTAATTTTCCAGGGCTTAAAGATCTTGAGCTACTTTTGGGATTTTGGGACATTGAGCTACTTTTGGGATTTTGGGACATTGAGCTACTCTTTTTTTTTATCGGAGGCAATGATGATATCACTTGATAGCTCTAGCGTGAGCGACATTGCAGAGATGATGTGTAAATTCAAGCGCAGCTCGAGTTCAAAGTCGATTTGAGACTACTTGACTTGTACCCCATGGAGAGGAGGTCGTTCGTGAGATCGTGACTATTATTTAAAGGTTGCAAGCTAAAGTTCTTTGCATGCTTGTTATTGGAAATCGAGGATCCAATTGATATTCATTGGGTATTGGATCATATTTCCAAGGCTCTGATTCTGATGTGCAAGTTCAACAGCTGACTTAATCAATATGGGCATACCTAGTTTGTCTTGGGCTCTTTGTTGGGGTCAATGGTTTATAAGAGAGAGAGAGAGAGGAGAAAGAGGGGAGAGTTTGGAGAGGAGGGATTGGG
This sequence comes from Iris pallida, assembly GCA_029216955.1. Classification (NCBI taxonomy): domain Eukaryota; kingdom Viridiplantae; phylum Streptophyta; class Magnoliopsida; order Asparagales; family Iridaceae; genus Iris; species Iris pallida. The sequence goes on from JANAVB010037618.1 coordinate 5,722,168, forward strand.
TTTCTTCGTTTTTTCTTGGGTGTAATAATGGGCTTTTGGGGGAGTTCTCTTTTGCGTTTTCAGTGATCTTGCAATAGCTTTGTATTCTTCTTTTTAGTAGTGATCTCACTCTCCTGATGGTTCTTCCTGCATTTGGTTTTACATGTAATCCTTCTGTAGTCTGTCTTGTTCTTTGATATTTGTTTTCTTTGTAAGACACGGCCACCAGTTTGTTGTTGCCCTGGGGATTCATCTCTGGTGTGGTTCTCGGGGAATAGTTTCTGCGTTTATTCCCAATGCTAACAAATGACAATAGTTGCTATCCCCTTACCTTTGCCATTATTCGGCTTGGTATACTGGACAAAAGTTTGTGGAACCCGATTCAAAGTTCAGAGAGAATCTCACAAGTATTAGTAAGAACTTCGAAGGTGATCAGACAATACAAAATGCCATTCTGAAAATGGCTGTGTTTAATGAAATTAAATTCAGTTATCCCTGAGCCAAAGTTTCGATCTCGAGCTCCTAAAATGTTGCTCCTCCCCACCCCCCCCCCCCCCCCCCCCCCCCCCCCCCCCCCCAACCCAACCCTGTTGTTTCGTAACAGATTTGACTGATGGCAGTGTTGACGAAAGGAGACATGTCTGAATTCACCTCCCCTTCAAGAACTTGGAGAAACTCGCGATCAACCATGTCAAACACCGCTATGGAAAAGAACTGCTTTGGGAAGTTTCCTAGCTTTTATGAGGATTCCTTGACATGGCACAGAGCCGTCTTCATACTCGCTAAGAATGTCGTACATTTTGCATTGATACATTCGAATCACACTTGAGGGTAATTACTATATGTGCACTAATGGGTCGAGAAAGTTTGGAATTGACAAATTTGAACCTTTTTTCACAAGTTGGTATTTTGTAGTTTTTACATAGAACATGTTATATTATCTTGATGAATGCATTCGATAACATTAGCAGTACCTATCTGGAACATAGATTCCCACTTTGATATGTTTATAGCAGACACAAGTTAATGCAACTTATTTCTTGATGCAAAACTTGACGTCCTAGCTGATTGTTGAGGGATTTCTTTTGTATTGCACCATATATTACATGATTGTGTGCACAACAGCTTGCAATCTGTAAAATTTCTATACTTAGTTGGGTGTTTGAAGTTTTGAACTCATAAGTTGTTTCTGAAGTCTTTCCATATACTACGCCTAAAGGTACCAGTAACCATAAAGGTATTATATAGAGTTTATTATATGTCCTTAAAGATTTGTTGCCTCTACCTCTACATATTGATTAGGACATAGTATCAACAACAAAATTGTGGAGTTATCCAGTTGAGTCCTTTTATTCCTTTCTGCTCTCTAAGGACCATTTCCATGCCTGCCGTGTATTTTGTAAGGATTTATAATAATGATGCGAGAAAGTTTAACATTGACTGTCAACCACCTAACACGACCCTCCTATTATCCATGCCTCGGTTGGGAATGTTGGATGCATGTGCTTTAGTCCCACAATGGTTGGGTGGTATGTCTGCCGCTGACTGTGGGGTATATATACCTGGCCTCAGGCCTAATACATTCATTACATTCTCACTTGTAAATGTCATACATAGATGCGCTCCTTCGGTAGAAATTGTGTGCAATCATTGCTTTTACTTGCAAACGCATGCCTTGCATTCAGCAGATACTCCACTGAACTCAATTGCTTTATCGTATCAAAGATTTTTGTGATGTGGTTCACTTTAACATTTGATATCATACTCCATTTTATCGTTTGATATCATATACTTCGTCTTCCGTATCTTCTAGTTTGGCTTGTTTCTCACATCCTTGATTTCAGATACAAATGGATTTAGATTTACTTTCTCTGACCTTATGAATCAACATGAGTCTACCGTCAAGTGCCGATCCCAGAAAGTTGGGAGAAAGACTTTATTGTTGTTTTTGTAGTTTACCCTCAACCTTAACCAATCTTCAGTAAAGGCCTTGGACAATGAATATTTTTGAGAAACTCATTTCAACAAGATACATACTATGTTTCATTGAAATTTACTTACATTTTGAATATATGCACACAATAGGAAGGACGCATATACTTGAATAATGAGGGAGTTTATTTATGTCTACTAGTTCCATCTTCGTAGTCTAATCAATGCATCTGTAGAGTGTTTACTGAATTCTTATAGATAATACCTATTCCTATAAGCATTTGTCAACTCTGTTATTTATTCGTTATTATTTACAATAATATTCTTGAGTTGAATCAAATACGCCTGGAAACACTAAAAAAGATTTCTAATCTTCAAAGCTATGTTGTATTGGGCGCTAGGCGAGGCGAGGCGAGAAGCCACCCGCCTCGCCTAGGCGCGCCTAGGCGTCCGCCCAAATTTTTTTCCATTAGCAACCTACATGCAGCAGCAGCAGGTGCACTTCCAGGCCCTAGCAGAATCCAAGCAGGCAGTAGCAACATGTGCACTACCAGCAGAAGTCCAGTGACCCCAGGATCTTGTATACTTGTACATGTTGCAAAATACTATATACTTGTGACCGATATCATATCATGATTCATGATATATTAGATTTAAGAATGTAAATAATATGATGTAATGCATGTATGCAGTGATACTTGTAAAGCCTTCCGCCTAGGCGCCCGCAACACATCCCTAGGCGCCCGCCTAAGCGCGCCTAGGCGCCAATCAACTGAACCTGTGTTTAATTCCTCGGGTCGAGGCGCCATTCTCCTGACCTGGACGCCTAGGCCGCCTAGGCGCGCCTAGGCGTCGCCTGTGACAACATAGCTTCAAAGTCAGTATCCTTATTTACTATGACATTTTACAACCTGCATTTTAATATGTGTTGTGTGCAAAATCAAGTGTCCAAATGGATGGAATGCTTTCTCTGTACTCATGATATTTCCCCTTTTCTTTCCTTTCCTCTTTGTGATCCTTTCTCTCTTTTTCTTCTTAATCTGTTGATCGTCTTCCTCTTTCTTCACTTCTTGTCTCTTGTTTCTCTTTTCTTCACTTGATAACATACCCAAATCTATTTTTACCTTTTCCATATTTCTCCTCTTCTTTTTCCTCCCTATGGTCTTAGGCAATAGATTGGTTGCCCTTGGTAGTTGATGTTGTGTAGCTCATGCAGTTAAAGCTATTCGCCAGCACATGACTTAGGAATCTTGGTGATAATGCATTCATAACAAATATAACCATTGCTTTTCTAATTATTATTTTATTTTTATACCTGTGACAGGCGGGACACACGGGACAATCGGGATTGTCCTTTGGCTTACAAACAACTGCTTCTATCCTCTTCCCTTTTACATATCCCAATGTACGCCAAATTAATTTTGCATTTCTCCCTTGCAGGTTTTGAGTTATTTGGACGACCGGTGTAGGGTTCATAAGGACACAATCAATTTCTGTCAAGATGTTCTGCGACGCAAAAATCTTGATTGGGAGACTGTCTTCCGAAGCGATCTCTCTAAACCAATTCGTAATGTGGATCTCATCATCACAGTTGGTGGAGATGGCACTCTTCTTCGGGGCAGTCATTTCCTAGATGACACGATTCCAGTTCTGGGGGTTAACTCGGATCCTACACAAGAAGAAGAGGTTGGCTTATTTTTTGAATATGCAATAACTTTTTCGATAATTTTTAACAGTTTTTACCTTATCCAATTGTATAGACGGCTATTTCTTTATTTCAATCTACTCTATTTGTTACTTGATGGTGGCGTTGTCACTCTCCCTCCCCAGGTTGACGAATTTAGTAATGAGTTTGATGCAACAAGAAGCACGGGCTACCTATGTGCTGCATCTGCAGGAAATTTTGAACAGGTAAATTGTAAATAATGGTGAGAAAAAAAAGAGTGTGCTTTACATAGCTTCTTATTCATGTTCATTAAGGATAGCTTCTTATTCATATTCATTAAGGACTTTTTGCTGGTTTAATATGTTTATTTGAGGGCTATGGTATCTTCTTCTCATTCTGAAATTGTTTCCAGGTTTTAGATGAAATTCTTGAGGATCACATGTATCCTTCAGAACTCTCAAGGATATCATTGCGTTTAAATGATCAATCATTGCCTACGTATGCCCTGAATGATATTCTGGTGGCAGATCCCTGTCCGGCAACAGTATCCCGGTTTTCATTTCGGTAGGAAATCTTCAGCAGAATCATGCCTTCACCTAAATATAGTCAAAGAGTCCAGTTCTCCTAACAATGTTCTTTCAATTACAGTATCAAAACTGACAACCAAAATAGCTCTTCTTTGGTTAATTGTCGATCGAGTGGCCTCAGAGTCTCCACTGCAGCAGGATCTACAGCGGCGATGCTTTCAGCTGGAGGATTCCCCATGCCAATTTTAAGCAGAGAGATTCAATATATGGTACGCGAACCTATATCTCCCAGACATGTGGACGTTCCTTTCATGCATGGCCTGGTTAAACCAGATGAATCGATCCATGTTACGTGGTGCAGCAAGGAAGGGGCTATTTATGTCGATGGTTCACATGTATTCTACTCAATCCAGCACGGGGATGTGATCGAATTGTCAACAAAGGCTCCTATTCTGAAAGTTTACTTGCCTCAGAGTCGCATAAAATAGAGCACGAGTTAAAAGCTTGTGAGGGAACTACTAGTCATCAATCTATTGATTGAATGAGAATGTGCATCATCTTTCTGTAGAAGGAAGTTATTATTGGAAATGGTTGAAACGCGGTAGAGCATTGATCTTCTAAAACCTGGATTTGGTAGGACGGGAAGTGATCCTTTTATCTCAGTTGTAACGAATCAAAATGAAAATTCTGTAGTATATTGTGGATTTGTACTTGGAAGGCTTTGAATGCGAGAGTGATCAACTGTAGCATGGCTGGTTGGTGGATGTGTATGAAAATAAAGAGAGAACAGATGTAAATTTACTGCATTTGTAATGAGCCAATGATGTCTTTACTATCTTCAACTGCAAATATTCACATGATTAGACATCTGAGTGATGTACAGTACTCTGTGGCCTGTTATTTTTGCAATTGGTCATTATTACTATTTTTGCAATTGGTCATGAATTTATATTTATATTCCATACACTGTCCATGGAGTAAAAAAAAATAAATAAAATAAATACAAAAACTATTGCGAGTGAATGCCGCGTTGATCGAACCCCTTCCAGTTTGCCCAGTATTTAGAGGAGATCTATGATTTTCCTGCCATTAATCTTCAGCAATCTTTAGCTGCTGGACCCGAAATGGCGAATAGCTGAGCTGGCAAAGTGGATTGGCTGACTTGGTAGTGATGTTGAAAACAGGATGACATGGCAATGATGACCTGGAATGGCTCTGGGCTCTGTGACCGAGTATTATAGATTGAGCTGCTGCTCTGGTACTATTATCGTGTTCTAATACATTGACAGTCCCTTGCAATATGAATGCATTGGCAATCCTTTGCAATATTTGAATTTACTGTTGCATTAGGAACACTTGCAATATGAATTTACTGTTGCATTGGGTTCGTATCACATGTCGGATCGGGATCACAAGAAGAGTTTTACCGGAACCACCCCCATGGCAGAGCCATTTCGATCCAGTTCGGGGAGCTTATGGAGAGTCGATATCGATCCACCATGGATCTTGGCAAGGATCTCCACCAGAGCCACCCATCTAGGCGGAGGAGAGGAAACCCCAATTTTGGGAAGGTAAAATGTATCAACTCAATATCAAATTTGAGCTTGTCATAGAGAAATTGGTTAGAGAAAGGAAAGAAAGAGAGTTTCAGCAATTGGAAATGTTTATGTTCCAAATTTTGGGTTGCTCCAAACCCTAACACCGTGATTCCCTTTCCAAATTATGTGGGAAATCAAAACCCTAGCCAAGTGAACTTGTCAAATGTTCATGGCATGAGTTCTCAATACCAAACTCTCTTTCCATGTTGACATGTCCAATAACTACTTCTTGAACCCTCATAGATTGAGTCCTGTGATGAATCACCAATTTACCTTTGTGTCTGCGTCACCTGCATTTTCTCAGTACTAGACCAGTATGCCAGGATCCAATCCAACTGGTATGAGTTTTCAAGGAACGCCAAGTCATTTGTATCAGGAAATGAATCACCAAGGAGTGCCAAGTTATGAGTATCTTGGTCAGAAAGTGCCATGTTCTTGGTATCTTGGTCAGGGAGTGCCGAGTTATGGGTATCTTGGAGTGAATCACCAGGGAGTAACATGTTCTGCATATCCTGGCATGAATACCCAAGGAATACCCAATCCTGTTGATACTGGGATGAGTTTCTAGGAATGCCAAATTCCTTATACCCTGAAATGAATTTCCAAAATGTATCGAGTCCTGTGTATATTGAAGGGAATCAGTAAATGCAAACTTTGAGGCAGACTCAACCTTCATTAAGGAACTCAAATCCTCCACAGTTTGGATCATCCCTTGAAAATGCATCATTTGCAAATGTATCAGCCCATGTTCAGTCTAGTATGTCAGCACCTGCTCTTTCGAGTATGCCGGATCGGAATTATACTAGCCTCCTCTCTCTCTCTCTCACACACACACACACACAAACACACACATTGGAGAAATTATTAGCATAGGCTCACCACGTGACTGTAGTAAGCCTTGACTCTCCACCAATAGTGTCATGACACGCCAGGGGATGGTGACATTGAGAGAGTGGAGGGGTGGTATGTCAACAGCACTATTGATGGGAGTCGAGGCTTACCACTGCCTCGTGGTGAGCCCGGACTACTGAATAATTTCTCGTTTCATTGTTCAATATCAAATACGAGGTCAAAACTTAACATTTATATATTCCAACATAATGATTCAGAATTCCAAGTATTTATGACAGAACTGCTACATATACTTACAAGGAACGATGCAAAATAATTAGTGATAATACCGAAACACCAGTTATACAACTACTTGTGTACAAATAATCCATGAATTGCAACCTACATGCTCCGTTAAACATTCTCTTCACTGGATTTGTTTGGAGGCTTTGTGGGCGGCACAATTCCTTCTGCTATGGTTGTCCGACCAGTTTCTTCCTTCTTCGTAGGATAGAGCACATAGTGTTGAAAAATGAAGAGCAGGTCGAAGAAGAGCACTTCCTGTAAAAAAAGACACTTTCTTTCCAGAAAACTATAGCAACCAATGGGCCGAAAGAAGTCATTTCTGAAACGAAATATCAAGTTCAAGAAACAAACTAGAGCAACTTTATCCACTAAACTAAAAAAGTGTGTGTGCAGGAAGGGCAATGACCCATTTTTTGAACTTTAGAACAAGAACACACTACATCATGGCATACATAGCAATCAAGACGCAAGCCCATATCAATTTAGGAATTAGGTGATTGTGTTCTAACACAAATGCACATAAATTGTGGGTCTACCACAAAAACACACTGAGAATTTGTTCACAACATGGAACCTTTAGAATAGCTTAACAGTGGCGAGTAAAAGATAAGTAGCATAAGCGTATGCAATTAGCTCAACGGTACTTCTCCTATATGTTAATTAGCACCCAGGAGACGGCAAAGACGAGCATCAGCTTGCTGTTTTAGACTTGACATGGGAGAAGTCTTAACAATATGGATTTTGAGAAAGATGTAGATGGAGGTCAACTCAGGGAGTGTTAAAAAAGAGTGTTCAAATAGTAAAGATCTATTGTTTGCCGGAAAACTAGAAGAGAATATATAAATACATGAGGACCCCTACGTAACTAGATGCCTTTTGAGATAGATGACCTTAGCTAGGATATGGAAGATAAACCACATTACTGATTGATAGTCAGATGGATGGAAGGATTTATCCATCTTGCACGAGCAATATAACGGTTGAAATTGTGAAATAGTGGAAATGTTTATTATTTAGTTATTTTACAAATTTACTGCATAGACCATAGATTACACTTGACTTAGTGTCGAGTAGAATTAAGTTATTAACCAAATTCTATTAACAGAAGGCGCAATAAGCCTATGGGCTTTAGGAAACCCTAGTCAATGTATATATATATACTTCATCATCAATGAATAAAAGTTAGGTTGGACAAATACAATATTAGAAGTTTGTCCATGATATCAAAGCAACCCTAGATCCAAGCTAGGGCTCCCTTTCTCCTCTTCTCTTCTCACAAAATTCAGCCCCCACGAAACCCTACTTCCCACAGCCTCCCCACCCGACGAGCCCCTACCCCACGTCTCCTCTTCTTCCCACATCTCCTCTTTCCTCCTTTCTAATCAAATCTGCTTCCCACCTTAACGGCCAGCCCTCCATGACCTCTTTCGACCTCGCCGACGTTTGACAGTGCTCTAAAGGCACTCCAGATCTCCAGTCTTTGGTTGTTGTACAAACTTTGGCAAGCCAGACTTGGCACACACTCATCTGATACACTTTACTGTTGGGCAAAGTTTGGCAAGCCATACTTGACAAACAATGTTGTTTTACCTCACTCCTTTACTGTTGCTCAAGCTTTCTCCTCAGGTAGTAGTGCATTTATGCTGGTCAATTCAGTGATTGACTTATAAACTTTGGTGCTTCATCTCATATGAGAGGTGTCCGTTCCTTTTTTACTCTATTGCTGAATGGAGGTTTGGTCATAAATTTGGATAGTTTGCTTCTACAGGGCCTCTGAGAAGCAATAAAGAAAGAAAAGGAAGAAGGGAGAAAAATTCAAATGATAAGCACCATATGTCACGAAAACGCAATCTAGTTTCGTTAAGATTTGAATCTTATTCTAGTCTTCCACCTATATACATTGTGGATGGACAACTCTCTCCTGGAACTTGGTAGTGTTAGACTATCCTCCTTTATTGTTGTTGATCTTTTTTCCTATGCTCCCCACTTACAACTTAATTTGTTGTCGGTTAGTTATTTTACACGATCTATTAACTATTATGTGACATTTTTTTCCCTCTCGTTTTTTACAGTATCTTCGCACGAGGATGCAAATTGGCGAGGGTGTTAGGCGCAATGACATGTACTACCTTGAGTGTCTTCCTACTTCTACTTCTTCTACTGTTGCGTTATCTGGTGCTTCTGTTTCATCCATCCAGTGGCACTGTCGTCTTGTCCACCCTTCTATTTAGAAGCTACTTCCTCCAATGACTTCTATGTCATTTCTTTAGTGTGAGGCTTGTCAACTTAGCAAGCACCATTGTTCGTCCTTTCTTCCTAGGGTTGAGAAATTGAGCTCATCTCCGTTATATGTTGTTTATTCTAATATAGTTATCGGCATTTTATCACTTTTATCGATGATTACTCTCAACTTACATGGATCTTCATGTTAAAGTTCATGTTTCAAGCTTGTAGTATGTTTCAACTGCTTCACCAAGAAACTAAATTCCACTTTGAGTGAAATTTTAAAATTCTTCGTAATGATAATATCTTAAAATATATGTGATATGATCTTTATACTTATTGTGCTTCGGAATCCTTCACCAATGTTATCTTCATGGCATTTCTCGCACTCTTATGTCTCAAATGTATGTTTCTCATTACTCATGAAGCGACGCGATTCTCATTGGCTCGTACTTGATCATTCGTATTACATCTGTTCTTGGTGAAGTTATTCCTCACTCTTGCCTTTACGCCAACACACCATTATTCCCCCTTACACCATGTGTCTTTGCTTGTGTTTGCTTTTATCCATAACCACAGTCTGAATCTCGATAAGCTCTTCCCTCGTGCCATCAAGTGAGTCTTTTTTTCAGAAAGGATATCGTTACTTAATCTTATCACCCATCGGTCCTATATATCTGCCAATGTTTACCTTCTTTGAAGATACACCATACTTCTCTACCACCACCACCACATCTCCTTCCCCTACTTCTATATCTTCGTCTATTCCTCTTCCGGCTCCTTCGCCTTTCACATATATACCCTCTTTTTCCTGTACCTCTTCTACCTCGTCAGTCTCTCTATCTTCATCTCCTTCAGTACTTATAGCCTCTCCACCTCCTCCAACATCCAAAATCTCTCCATCTCCACCACCTTTGTAGTTGCAGGTTTCCCATTGCTCTCAGGCAATGCACACGTACTGTTTCCCATTGCTCTCAGGCAATGCGCACGTACTGTGTCCATAATCCATGGATGATTATCTGTCTTCTCGTGTTGGTTCTTCCTTTCGCCAGATAGCTCCGTCAGAATCTGCTATTTCCATTCCTCAGACACTAAAGGAGGCACATGCTATATGTGTCTAGAAACAGACCATGGTGGAGGAGATTGATGTCTTATTATCTCATGGTATCTGGGAGTTGGCTCAGGATCATATTGATTGTGATGTTGTCTTTTGCCGATGGATCTTTACTCTAAAGCATCTGCTTGATGGCTCTGTTGACCACTACAAGGCGAGACTCGCAGCGAAGGATTTTACTCAGACTTATGGAGTTAACTACTTTGAGATGTTTTCTCAAGTTACTTGACTAAGCTCTATTCGGGTCATCTTCTCTTGCGGTCAACCGTGAATGGTCAATGATTCAGTTGGATGTGAAGAATTCTTTTGTATGTCGATCTTACCGAGGAAGTCTATATGGAGAAACCTCCTAGATTCGTTGTTCTGAGAGAATGTAATTTGCAAACTCAAGAAGGTCATCTATGGACTCAAACAAAGTCCTCATGTTTGGTTTGAAGAAAACAGCCAAGCGGTATCTGCAGTTAGATTTAGGCGCAGTCGTGTCGAACACAAAATCTTTATTAGCAACACCAAGATATGGATAGTTATAGTGTATATTGATAATATTCTGCTATCAAGATCTGACCTCGCAGACATTGAGGAAACTAGGGTCCATCTTCACAAACATGTTGTTACTAAAACCTGGGTCAGCCTAGGTACTTTCTTGAGATTGAGATAGACAGGCGATATGAAGGAATAGTTCTCCCTCGGCAGAAATATTCTACAGACCTGTTACAGAAGACTGGTTTAATCGGTTCTAAACCCACAGATACTCCTATAGAAACCAATATGAACCTCTGGCCCGAAAATGACAAAGATATTAAAGATAAGTCTAAATACATAAGACTTGTTCGGAAGCTAATCTATTTGGTCGTGACTCATCCAGACATCTCCCTTGGAGTAGGCTTGATTAATCAGTTCATGGAGCATCCCAAGAGTGTCACTAGGATTTTGCTCTTAGAATCTTAAGATATGTAAAGTGATCTTCGGGGAAAGGGCTTCAACATATGCGTCATGGCCATCTCATGATTGATTTTTGCTCAGATGTTGACTATGTTGGTCAAAGAGTGACATGTGTGTGTTCTTCTAGTATTGTACCTATGTGTTGGGTCGAATAGTGACAAGCATTCTACTTAAGGATATTTCACCTACGTTGGGGTGAAATCATCACTTGGCGTAGCAAGAAACAAAGAGTTGTGGCTAGATCTAATTCAGAAGCAGAATACAAACCAATGACACACTATGTGAGATGATGTGTCTCAAGACACTATTGGCTGGCCTTGGTATTCAGTATACCGATCCTCTCCATATGCACTGTGACAGCGAAAACGCCATTTTTATAACCAGCAACCCGGTCTTCCATGAGAGGACAACATATTGAGGTAGAGTGTCATTTCTTTCATGGTGCTATGATAGATAATTTGGTCTGCACACCATTTACTCAGTCCTAAGACCGGATTAGGATTACAAATATTTTTTCTATTTCATTGTAACAATATGGGCATAATTGATATATATGCTCAGCATATGGCCTAATAGCCCTATGGGCTTTAGGGCAACCCTAGTCATTGTATATTATTCTCCATCATCAATGAATAAAAGTTAGGTTGGACAAACACAATATTAGGAGTTTGTACAAATTCAGATCCCAATCATGAATATGTAAAACCTATTATGTGCTATGATCTATGTTGATGGACCAAATACGAAAAGGCATGGTAAAGACATGGGGACACAAGACGCGTGTGTCCTAGTGTACTTTATAGTGTCTGATACATGTCCGACACAACAACCCACATTTTGGGCCGTAGCTATGGTTATAGTGTGTTGTAAGTATTGGAATACTACATTATTGATCTTTTGACCAATGAGAGGCAAAATGAGGCGGTCCTGGGAGACATTTTTCTCACAAATGGCGTTCAATATGAGAATAAACCACATGTAGATAATAAACCACATGTAGATAATGAGGTCGATCTGTAGGAAATTATTGCATACCAAGGAAAGCAGGGTCTTCCCAATATTACCATAGAAGTTCACCCATGTACCTGCAAAACAATACGTCACATACTAAATACATACAAGTACAGATCACTTCAAATAATATGTCAATGCAACAAACCCTGATCTATAGACTGAACACCCATTTGAAAAAAGTTCAGCACCGCTCCTACTAGATCAAGAATAATGTTCCCAATGCTCCATCCAACTGTGCTTTTGCGCTTAAAATTCATGACAGCCTAACACGTAAAATTTTTGTCAATAAGTGGTGCTCATTAGGAGGGATATACCCCTAATCATTTATAACAAAAACATTTTCAATGTAATTTCAGAAAAACAATTGACAAGGTCATTTTCTCTATGTAAGGTGTCACATGTAAAAAGTGAGACCCACGCAGAGATACAATAGGATATCAAAGAACAAAAGAACCAGAATAACATTAGGATAGACAATTGTTCCAAACTTGAAGACGGCCTGCTTATTGTGCCTTATAAATACCAAGTTAACAAATTAGCAACTAGTTACATTTTTCACTCTTCGTGATAACTTTTTGCGAGGTACAATCTTCTAAGGTACATACACTTTCACGCCCTGTTCTCACCATTCAGAAGTAATCAACAAAAGAACTCTGACTAAATTATGATAAAATGTCCAGATATATCAATTTCAGCATAGAAAACTACGTCAAGTACCCAAGGCCCATGCATAGATTGTTGCACTGTACCACCATTCATAATAGCAACTTACAAATTCCATATAATGTTATACATATACAATATAGAAAAGCATCGTCTTGATCAAAAGTTCAATAATTCTAATTTGATACTTGGATCAGCTATCTATTAGTCTGTAAATGTTAATGTACTGGATAAGTGCTACATCTTGAAAATTAACAGGGACGACCCCTAGAGAAGTATAACTAAACAACCAAAGAATACAATCAAACAATGTTCTATGAAAATACAAAATTTAACTTACTTGAGGAATGTACTTGATTGCTGTCATGACAACCTGAATAGTGCTGGAAAATCACATGAATCAGGAAAGCCATCAGATAATCATAAAAGGTTTTGAAAGCTGAAATTTATGTATTGTAGCTAACATCAAGTTCCAAAGATACCGCATAGTAACAAGTGAAAAAACATATCCATTTGAATTTAACTTGCGATTGAAATGTTGAAATGTTTAGTTCGCTTTTGGGTTGAGGGTAAGAGAGGAAACGACTTACTTAAACACAGAAATGAGCCAGAGCCAAGAATGTTTTGGCAAGGATATGAAGAAACAAACAGCAGCAGAAATCCACACAGCAAAAGATATCGCAATGCATGTCTTTGAAACTTTTTGGTTTCCACGCTGTACTTAAAAGTTAGGAAGAAGTGAAGACAGTCCAATGGGGATACGACATCAAGTTCACAAGTTAAGAGATAAGATCACTTACATCATATATTAGAACTTGAAACAATGTAATAGCTGTCAATAATACAGCATGCATTGAGAAAGCGACATCATTTGCGGCTACAGGAATCATCTGTGACATGGAAAAAGAAAAATAAATTGAAATATTTTGAGTAGTTTCCAGACCGGATTGCGACACAGTTTCAGCACTAACCTGAGTCACAGGTTTCAGAATCTGACTTTAGCTCAAAACAAAAAAAAACAAAACAAAACAAAACAAAAAAAACACAATGATGTAAATGATTGCTACTTCCAAAGAAAAAAATTCAAATTATCCTTTTCTTTTTTCTGATAGAAAAGACGGAGATATACCCAGGCAAATAACATTCTAGCTTGGGCAGAACTCTTGCAGAGTGTCATAGAATTTATAGAAAATGATCAAATCCCATTAGTAACTACAATGGTTAAAAAACACAATGTCATATACAAAAGGTGTCATTTGGAAAAGTTCTTCAATACATATCCGGAAGTAGGTTTAAAGACTGTCCTTTTAACAAAAGAATAGAAAGCAATACAAACATTAAACGTTCAAACCAACTGTTGTTTATTATATTCATGAGAAAACAAGATTAATTTCTAGAGTAAAACAAGAGAGGAAGAGGTGGCTCAAGATAATTAGGATTTCGTCTCCTTGTAAATCCAAAGAGTATAATGCTATTTATAGACTTTCAATTCACCCTCCAACTAGAATTTCGGTCAAGGACTGGAATTCCGATAAGGAAGCAACATCTTCCCAATTAACAGCGCCTGGCCAGAGTTTTCTGGCTTCGAGGACAGGAATTCTGGTCTCCAATGGCCAGAATGCCAGTGAACCCTTCTTCCAACGCCAACGTACTTGACAATGCAAAACGCTAATAAACTAGAGATGCACTAATCAGCAATAAATAGTTGACTATCCACAACACTTAATAAAATTAATAATGTGTACTTTTCCAGCACCCCATCTTTACATGGCGCACAAGATTGCTATATCCAAAATTGATGTTTCAAATCATACATTTTCATAACTCTGATTAAAAAAATATCGTTATTCAAGGACAAAGAAAGAAATTTATACAAACACTGGTAGAATAGAAAATTAAACCAACTAAAGGGATTTATAATAATGTAAAGAGTGACTAACCAACCTCTTTTGATCCATACTTTTCATGGTACTGCCTCTGAATCGCCGGACTGAAGAATAAAGCCGCGTTATAAACAAGATAAGACGAGTGTTTCGTCATGTTCAACACCAAGAAGTCGAAGTTCAGCCCCACCACACTTCAACCACCAAAAAAAGTCATATAAGAACATCTGAAACTCTTCAAAATTCCTTCTTCAGAAGCAAGAATCCAACATCAACCACACTACATTCTAACTTATACTTAGCAATTCTAACTTACACTCAGCTATTATGTTATCATAACAAGCACAAAAGTGCAACCAAAACTCTATTATCTTTCTAAGGATTTAGATTAGCAAAGAAGCCATTGTCAGAAATTTTGAAGTCCCCTTAAAAAATACTTCATCATAACTAGTAAAATCAAACTTTATACATACCACATTCTAACTGATACCTAGATATTATATCACCATAACAAGCAGAGTTGCACCCAAAGTTCCAGTCTTTCTTAAGATTTAGATTAGTAAAAAAAAAAAAAAGACAAATCTCAGAAAATTTAAAAAGCCTTAAAAAATCCTTCTTCAAAATCAAAAAGAAAACCCAAAAAAAAATGATAAATAAATTCAACCACACCACAAACATATACCATGTTATTATATAACCATCAAATGCAATCAAAAAATTATACCATTCAGAGTATTCAGATTACCAAAAAAACTCATTTGCCAGAAATACTTTTACAAAACCAAGAAAATAAAACTTCAAGCAATACACATTCCTTCTGCGACCCAGATATTACATTTACATCACCATAACAACAAGCACGAAAGTGCAACAAAACTCTATGTTTCAAAGGATTTAGATTAGCAAAGAGGTCATGGTAGACAATTTGAAGATCCTTCAAAAATCCTTCCTCAAAACTAATAAAATTAAACTTCATGTCCACCACATTCTAACTGACACCCATATATTATATTACCATAACAAGCACAAAAATGCATCCAAAGTCACATTTTCTTGGATAGATTAGATTACTAAAGTAATTAGTCATCGTCAGAACTTCTGAACTCACTTCAAATTCATCCTCAAAATTAAACTACAGCCATTCACAACATTCTAACTGATTCCCAGTTACTATATAAGCAAAATTTGCGTTCAAAATTCTATGAACCAAAATATTTATAGTACCAAAAAACTCACTGTCAGAAATCCTTCAAAAATCAAATTTGAAGGGGATCTCCCTGACCCCATCCTTCCTCTCACAAAAACAAAAATAAAAAACTCCATGTTTATAAGGATTTACATTAGCAAAGAAGTCATTGTCAGAAAAATTGAAGTCCCTTCAGAATTCCTTCATAAAAACTAAGAATGCCAAACTTTCAATCAAAATACCTAGATATTATATCATCATTAAAAGCACATAAATGCATTCAAAATTCCATCTTTCAAACTACATATTCCAGATTAACACACAAAAAAATAATAATCATTGTCATCCTCATTAAAAATATGAAACTGCAACAACAACAAATTCTAACTGATACCCAGATACTTTATCACCATTACAATCACAAATATGCGTTCAAAATTTCATCTTTCAAAGTACTTAAATTACCATACAAAATAGAAAATCCCTTCTAAAAAAAACCAAGAAAATCAAACTTTAACCACGTAAAATTCTAACTGATACCCATATATTATATCTCCATAAAAGTGACAAATTTTCATTCAAATTTCAATCTTTACAAATATTGGAACATAAAGGGAGGAAATTATGGACCTTTTCCTTCTGAAATTGAGTATGACTTGAGGATAGAAGCTGAAGGACCATGACACAAAGGCAACCCATCCAAGAATTTGGTATGCAATCTCCATTGGAATGGAGTTCCATGAAGCCATTTCTTCTTCTTCTTCTTCTTCTTCTTCTTCTTCTTCTCTCTATGGAATTTTGGAAGTTGGAGTTTAGGAGTGGTGGGAGAATACAACATACAAGTGCTCTAATAAGTGGTGTGCACTTTACAGAAAGAACCTCCAACTTGTTTGATGTTTATGGGAACGAAGGTGATGACAAAGAATCTGGATGGAATTATAGGAGAGGTGCAAATTTTGTGAGTTTGAGAGTTTTGAATGAACGGAGGATATATAAGTTGGCACCTACGGCGAGCATTATTTCGTTTTGGATCAAAAATCGAACCAAACCGAATCGAATAAGAGATTCGATTTCATTCTAAAAAGATTCCGTTCGACTTAGGTTTTCAAACTATCAAACTTTTTTTACTTGGTTTCGATTTCAGCTTTGGATTTCGGTCCAAAATCGAAAATCGAATAAAAATTATACAATTATATAAAAAAAAATTAATTTTTTGTATAATTTATGATTTAAAATGTATATATTTTAAAAATAACAATTCTATATATGATGTGTTTTGAATTCTAAATTTAATAATTTAACAATTATTTACAACCTTAAAATTCAACAAATATGTGTATAACAATTATATTTTAATATAATTTAACAATCATTTCAATCCGATCTATTAAACAATATAAATAGTCTAACCGAACAAACCGAATAAACCTAAGTTATTATTCGGTTCGGTTCAATTTTGATTTTGACTAATTCGGTTAAGTTGAAACCGAATAAATTTTCCCACTAACCGGAGTGTATTTTGCAGAAAGAACCGGAACCAACTATTTTTTTTTTTGATTATGAAGAAATAGTTTTGACTTGATAGCAATGTAACAAAAGGAGAGCATTTATGATAGTAACGGGGGTGGCCCGTAAAGAAGAATCTGGATGGAAAATGGGAAAGGTGCAAAAAGAAAAAAGAAAAAAAAAAGTATTGGGATGTGGGAAAGAGGATATGGATTTTCTATAACTTAATTATTTTATAAAAAATGTGTTGAATGTTATTCTAAGCTTATCCAAAATTGTACCTTGCCTGACAATATAATTCCTAGCTTTATCGATCAATATTTATTAATATCAATTAGTCTAGAAAAGTGTATATATTTTCAAAATTATTATGAATAAACTTGAAGTCATGCAAGGAATAAGGAGATCATTTTAAGTTATATTTTATGTTATGTGGATGAAAAAAAAAAAAATTGGCTTTAAATTTAACACTTTTGAGCTTATCCTCCTGCGCAAGTATTTTTCGTTAGTAGATTAATCTTCATAGGATAACTGTACAATTGACAGAAAATTTATAAATTAATCTTTTTTTATATATCATTCTTTACTTTTACTATTATAAATAGGATTCAAAATAAATCGTATAAGCCATATGTATATTGTCATGTAATTAAAAAAATAAAAATTAATCTGTCCAACTAACTCATATGTATCTCACATAGTTGAGAAGAAAAAAAAAATCTAAAATCCTTTTATATATATATATATATATATATATATATATATATATATATATATATATATATATATATATATATATATATATATATATATAATTATATTTAAACTAAAAGTTAGGAATGATCTCTTTTAGATTAGACTATTCCATCTAGAAATCTTACATGAGGAATTTCATTCAAATCTAATCAACGAAAATTTAAATCTATACTATTATATAATCTTTTCGGAAATGTTGAGTACATTAATTATAACTTTTTGGGATAAAAATATTCTCAATAACACCAGGTGAAATTAAACAACAATAGCATGATAGGTGTTTGTGAAAAATTAAACAAATTAATATTCTCATTCATTTCTGAACCAAACATGGAATGAAAAAAATGGATTTTTTTTTATGCTTCTTATTCCTATCCTAAACAAATATGGGTATGAAAATATTGAATTTATTTTTTTACGAAAAAACGATGGAAGTGAATTCTTAAGAATACCAAATCTTCGCCCATCCAAACACCACCTAGAATTTAATTAGAAGGTATCAAAGTGCAAAAACTTGATGAGAAGTAAAAGAGTTTGTGGTATGAAAGTGATTATAGGAAATTTTTCATGATAATATTTTGCAAATTAGCCTAATAAATAATATGAAGGGAGATTTAGTAATATGGTATCATCTAATAGTTAAAATCTGAATTTGGGTATCTATAATGTTCGACGTTAGTATTGGATCTTAAATCTATTGTTCACTTGCCTACGTGAACAGTAAATTTAAGATCCAAATACGAATATTTTGGAGACCCAAATCTTAATGTCAAACTATTTTGTGAGATTCTATTACTAAGTAACCCTAATATGAATATAGGACTAACGGATTGCAAAGAGTACAACGTAAATATGTACTTTGGTATCTACCTGACCACCCTTCCTGTTGCAACAGCTATGGGCCCTATTGATATATGTTCTCTCCTAAATATAGAAGGAAATTGGTAGTGAAGGGACTTTGCAACCTCACATTTTATTCTCATATAATCCCTGGAAATAGTCGGCACTGCTATGACGAGTTTTATTTCAGGACAGTCAACAGTGTCATCTGATGCAAAATATGACACTTTTTTGCAGATGTGAGAATCGAACCCTGCAAAATTGTACTAAATGGTGCAGAAATTTTATAAGATAGTATGTTAACTCACTCAGCTCTTGTTAGCACATTGAAACATATGGCAATAAACTAACTTCTTTATATTACAGAATAATCAATTGAGAACCTTTTGAGACAGGTGCTACATATTGTTGTCTATGGCTCTATGTAAACCTATTATGCATACACTGTACAAAACAAGAGAGGTAATGATGAAAAGCAAGAGTGCATTGCCCACACAAGTTACATGTCGCTCCTGGCTGGGTGGTTCGGGATTCGAATACATGGAGAAGCAGATTATTCCTTCCCAAAAAAAAGTTGCACCACACTAGATCCTAAAAAAAAAAATGATAGAAACCAAGTCTCTCGGGTGTCGACGTGATCAACTCAAGAGTCGGAAGAATCACCACTCTGATTCCTGGTTTGGATAGTTGCTGCTACTTCCTGTTCTAACCTCCGACCGTGGTTGCACACTACCGTCTTGGGAATCACTCCGACTAGATGTTGTCGGAGCAACTGCAGCAGTCGGATGGTTGTACCTACAAGATTGACCGTACTTGCAGATTCCATGCCGACTGTAATGTGTGCATACAGTTTGATCCTAGGAAGAAATACAAGAAAAGGAGTATCAGTAATATGCTCCATTTCATGGCAGTCTTTCAACATCAAATAGATACACCTATTCAAACGAAGAAACAGACTCGATTATAGAAGAAAGTGGAAAATAGCAACTCACAGGTCTCAGAGGCGGCAGGCCCACGGTGTTGAGGACGACTCTAGGTGTTTTCGGGAAACGGCTCTTTGGATGATGGAATTTGCATGCTCCTTTAAACTTGCAAACACCAGTTTTCACGAAAAAATGGCATTCTGGCTGGCCAGGCCTCTCAGGATATTCGCCAGTTTGCACCTTTCTTGGTGCAGCGTCGCTAGCCACTCGGCTGGCATCTTTCATGTTTGAAGCTAATGAAGGATGTTGAACATGCATTCCTGTCGGATATGATGGGTTTACTGGAACCTAATATAAGGTGAACAGAGAGCCAAACATCACCAAGACTAATAATACAGAATGAAATAAAGTGGATAACAAGACCAACAATCTTCTAGTCCATAAAAGTAACAAAACCATATTGCCAGCAGCAGTTTGAAAGAGTGGAGAAACCCAAACCACAATTACTCACAGGTTACGGCTTCTGCTCGGTTGAGTCAAAACCAGAACCAATCTTACCAAAATGATAACAAAACTTGTATCGTGACCCATTTTGTCATAGCACATCATAGAGGTATATCACACCTTTCTGGATGATTTAACTATCAACGAAGTCTTGACATTATACAGTTAAGTGTTGATCATCATGGTATGAAGATCTCAAGCCCAGATGATGAACAATATTGGAAGATGAAATTCTTTTCTATCAGGTAATTGACATAAACAGAAGTATGCATCATGAATTATCTAAAAGAAATAGAAGTAAGAAAACAGGAAGTATTCCAAGATCCAATGCAATTCTAGTTTCCAATTGGCTAACCAAGTGGATCTTACTCAAAGTTCAATGGCAAACCTCCTTTTTAGATTTAAGTATTTTCCTAAACAAATATGGCACGCCATGAACAGTGGGATAGCAAATATGATTTCCATATATTTTCCATTAGTAGTGAATGTGAATAAATATAAATCTGATTATAACATTTATATCATATTGCAATGTTGTGAAAAGGATAAGTACCAAAGATTGCAGACAGAATTGTCTCTGCTCCTATGTGTTCGAGATTCTGATAAGCCTTGCCTCACCTGGCTAGTAAAGCTCATGATTGGGAATTTCAACTGCCACACCAAAATCTAAAATGGACGCAATGACAACCACCTTTTGTTTAATGGTTTGGATGAGATTCAAAGCAGATGAGAATATCTCGAAGCTTGCTTCCAACCACAGTATATTGTGCTACTCTTGAAGCCAAAGTAAGGGGTTTTTTTTTCTTAGCTAAAGGAAAATTATATGGGCACATCAAAATATGATCATGGCTAGCCCGGATTGTGGCTAGCCAAAAATTTTTTGTTTTTCACAAGACTAGCCCAATTTTTTGATCTTGGCTGTCCCAAATCCCCCCCCCCCCCCCCCCCCCCCCCCCCCACCAATTATTTCCCCTTCATTTGCAAAATCCCTTCTCTCTTCCAAAACCCTCACCCCTCTCTTCTTGAGTTTTGAAGTTTTGAAGAAGAAATTACAAAACCCTAAGAACAAGAAAAACCCTCTTCTCCTCCACCATCCTCCTCTTTTGAAGAAGAACGATGGCACCGAAGAATAGGCTAGCCATGATTAAATTTTGAGAAAATTTGAAACCCTAGAAATTACCCATTATTTCTAAAAAAAATCCCATCTGAAACCCTAGAATTGTTTGTTTAAATGATCTCGTGTGCATTACGTTTCATTCTTTGTTTAATTGTAAGTATTTTAATGGAAATTAAAGTCTTTTAAATCAAAACCTAGCATTCACGAATTGAGAAAATCTGTGTCGACATGGACTGCCCAACCATCTAGCAGTCCAGTCTGTATGGTGGACTGCCAGAAGAATGGACAGTCCTAAGGCAAAGCCTGTTTAACAAAGGACTGCTCATTCTTCTGACAGTCCAACATACAGACTGGACTGCCAGATAGTTGGGCAGTCCAAAGTTACATATGCTGTGAGTTGGACTGCCCATTCTTCTGGCAGTCCAACATACAGTTAGGACTGCCAGAAAAATGGGCAGTCCTTTGTTTCACATGCTGTGACTTAGGACTACCCAGTTTTCTGGCAGTCCATTCAGTTTGTAGGACTGCCAGAAAATTGGACAGTCCTTGTTTACACTAGTTGAACAGCAATATTATGGTTTCCACCAATATTAAGATTTGTGCATTATGAGGAGCCTTTGGGTGCCATCAAAATTGAAAATGAGAAGAAAATTAGGGCTTAATTTTTGGGTGTTTTCTTCTCATTTTCTTCTTCTCCGTCAATTGAAAATCGAAATTCGAAATGGGAAGAAAATTAGGGTTTAAACCCCATTATACTTGGAGATAGTGAGAATGAGTTGAGAAAGAAAATTAGGGTTTAAACCCCATCAAAATTCTCATTTTTATTGTTTTTGTTCTTCTTCTTCCTCTTCTTCTTTTTCTTGTTCTTCTTGGATGAGTTCTTGGATGAGTTGAGGAAGAAGAAGAGCAAAATTAAAAAAATTGACTTTTATACCAAAGAGTGGGATAGCCATGATCACTTTCTTCAATGGCAAACTTGTAAATAAACCAAAGTTCAAAATAGGCTAGCCATGATCAAATTTTGATGTGCCCATATAACTTGCCTAGCTAAATCACTAGTAGGTACATAAATTCTTCTACAACATTTATGATGCATTATTTTAGAAGATGAATGAATACGGGCTTCTTCATTTTGGACCACAGTTTAGATCACAGATGATAACTTAGTTATTTGTATTTACCCCCAATCCTAATTGCTAATACTGTTAACCCCCCCCCCCCTTTCCCAATTTTATTTTTATTACCACTACCCCCATTCCTCAAAAGTTAGGCATTTTTTGGGGGATAAATACAAACAACTCATTGTGTAAATGGGGGAAGTAGTAACAAAAATAAAATTGGAGGATAACAGGATTAGCAATGAGGATTGGAGGGGTAAATACAAATATATATGCTACCCGTGATGGCAAAGATCCTCTTAAAGAGTGAACCTGCAACTACTAGAATCCAACAGTAGACGAATAAAATCGTGCTATTTCATTAAACACTATTATCTTTTTGGGGTGATCTTGGATTCTATGGGCTCTGGTTATATCCGTGGGGGTGTAGCCAGTTGGGTACACCGAGAGGTCCCGTGGGGATGGGCACGGTTTGAATCCCCCCCCCCCCCCCCCCCTAGGCGTTGCTCGTCGGCCCGGAGAAAACGACACCTCAAAAAAAATATACATATATATATATATATATATATATATATATATATATATATATATATATATATATATATATATATTGGAATAAGTGTAAATTTTATTCCACGAAGAACTCAGTAAAAGTATTACAGTACGCAATCTCACATCTCTCCCACCCCGGTTAAGGGGCCATTACAGATACATCGAATTCTAAATTATTTAGAATCCCAACGGGAGGGGTAATCAGCCCCTCAAATATACGTCTGTTACGCTCCCTCCAGACGTGCCAGACTGATGCTGCAAGTCGAACTCTGGCCATGCTAGCCCAACCAAGCTCCATACCTCGGCGATCCCTAATCCAAGTGAGGATCCCCCGAATATCTCTGTCGCTGCCAACACCTCCCAGCGATCTCGTACATTGCTCAGACCAGATATGCCAAGTCACCGGACACTCAAAGAAGAGGTGGCCAATAGATTCAGCCACCGATGAACATAGTACGCACTTCGGGTCTGGGATCTGCACCCCAAACCTGATGAGCCTGTCCCTCATCATCAACCTGCCAAGCAGCAGCTTGTATGCACATAGCTGCATTTTTCGGACAATCCCCTTTCCCCAGATAAAATCGAACCCCGCAATCCTGTCATGAGGGGTCCTGACCAGATTGTAACAACTCTTGAAGTGGAAGGGGCCTGCCCCACCATCCACCCCAGGAGCAGCCCAACTCCAGGAATCTGTATGCTGGCTAGCACCAATGGTGATCCGGCGAATCTCCTCTCCAAACTGAGCAGTATACCGATAGTCCTCAGGCCTCCAGATTCCATCCCTGATAATCAGATTGTACTTCATCTCTCTACTCGCCTCTCTGCCCATATGTACTTCCAAGGTCTCCAGGAGGGAACCATTACCCATCCACGGGTCGAGCCAAAGATCGGTGTTAGCCCCATCTTTCATGATCCTGCATATAGTGGACTGAAGAACCGATCTGCATCTAAGAATATCCTTAAAAGGAACAGAGAAATTGTTATCAATCCTACAGGGCCAGAAATTAGTCCGCCTCAAGTATCTGCCAGCCATCCAATCTGTCCAAAGAGAGCCGCCTTTGATGAACTGCCAAGCCATCTTCACCCCAGAGGCCTCCCTAACCGCAAGAAGTGGTCTCAACCCCACTCCTCCTTCCTCCCTAGGTCGGCAGAGTTGCTTCCATGCTATCGCATGCATACCTCCTCGCCAGATGAAATTGGCGCATATGCTCTCCACCTTCCGGATGGTGGCCACCGAAATCTTTATCGACTGCAACCAGAACATAGCAATGCCCAAAATGACCGACCTCACTAGCTCAATGCGGCCCCCAAAAGATAGTCCAGCTGCCTGCCAGCCTTCCACTCTCCTTTGGACAAACTCCACCAGGCTTTGGCAGTCTTGGTCCCTAGCATAATTCACCGTCAGAGGTACCCCCAGATACTTAACCGGTAGTTCACCTTTCTCCACTCCCAACGCAAAAGCCCTTTCCTCCTTGAGGGAGCAAGTCGAGTTGAAGTAAACCCTGCTCTTCTCCCTATTCAGCTGAAGCCCAGACAACCATCCAAACTCCTCCATATATATATGAGGAGGGATGACCGACGAAAAGTCAGACATTGGCCGTTGCCACACCATATAGGACATAAATTTGGAATCAGCGTTGTTTTCCACTAGAAACCAACAAGTCGGGTGACATCTACAACAATAGTTCTTAGAGAAGAACTACAAAATGAAATGACTATTTCTCTATATCAAACAAAATTGTCATTGTGCAAGGCGCATAACGAGGTGCAAGGTACACATCATCGCTCACGCCGTATGGCGTGGCGTGCACCTCATTAAATCAAGGCATACATTTATTTAATTTTAGTATAAAGAACTCTACAAAAAATACAATAAAATTGATATCGATATCTTAATCAACAATGTATTTTGTAAAGAATTTTAAAGAAAACAATTGGAAAAGATTTTAGAAAATTAACAAAATTTTAAAAACCATCCCGAGAAGGGTTGTTGACCTTCGGCACCTGTGGGTTGTTTGCCAAGGAAGATTGGTGACACCTCTTGGACAAATGGTTTGATCAGGAAAAAGTTTGAAGAATTTTTATTGCCGAATAGAAAAGTCACTTAATAAAGGTTACTAGAGTGTTTTGTAAATTTAAAAGATCAACTTGAATCCTTCAGATGATAACATGTTGCATGAATACCTTGTCATTAATTCCATAATGCTTCTATTACCTAAATTCACATGTTTGGGATAGAAGTTAAAATTTGAAAGTAAAAGGAGGGTATTATTGCCCAAACAAAACATCCAAACAACATTCCTAGAAAAACATAACTATTCCCAAGGGGGGCTTGGGTTTTACTTTTCCACAACAATGGAAATATGAAGCCCTTCCTATTCCCTCCCTCCCAAACAAGGGTAAGGAATCTAAAACTCATTCCCAAGCCACCAAAACTTGAACCAAATGCCCTCTAAGAGTTAGTGGATTATATTAGGGTAACGTTACATGTATACGATTGAGCTAAAAAAATAAAACCCACAATATCATGTTGAGTTTCATGAGGGGATGCCTTGTTGCACCATCCGCCATGGCACGACTGAGACATGTGCCTAGATGAAGCGTAGCGCCTCAGTTTCGCCATGTGCCTGTGATGTACGGCTTGTTTGCGCCACATTGTACCTCATGCCTATTATGCGCTCCTTGATGTGCCAGAACACTGAACACTGATACAAAATAGATAATAAGAAACGTCTTTAGACAACTATTACTGTATACCAAGGTTCTAAATGGCGGTAGGCGGGTGCGCGGCGGAGAGGGCCCGCCTACCGCCTAGACGTTAGATACATTTTGGACATTTTTACTATTTTACCACTATTTTTTTTCATAATATGCATATTTTAAGGATGTTTTATGCATAACTAAATTGTAGAACAAAGATTTATGAAGTTTTAGTCTTGTAAAAGTGAACCATAGGTCCATAATGCTTGCAAAACTGCTTTGCCAAAAAATCTAGTCAGATATTACTCCGCCTAGGCGCCCGCCTATGCCGTCTCACCTCCACCTCCGCCTACGCCGCCAAACCTTTATTGGCTGCCTACTCCACCACCAAAACATGGTGCGGAGAGCGGGCGCCTAGCGCCTAGGCGGCCACCTCGACCGCCATTTAGAATATTGATGTATGCAATAAAAAAGTTCAAACATCTTTCGTGTGAATCCTTAAAAGGATAGTAGTTTACTTGGAACAACTTTTATGCACTATTTCTGAAGATTATGACAGTTTAAATGTCAACTATTGTTATTGATCCTTCTTGATGACTTTTTCCTCAATACTATCCTTGCTACGATACAATTAGCATCATGCTAATTATACCATAATAGAGATTCTCTATGCATCTTGTTTAACCACACCAAAATATTTTTTCTATTATCCCATAAAATTTAGATAAAGTCTTTGTGGTTGTTCTATTACAAATTTGTATGCTATTATTACAAATTTGACCAAGCTTACTAGTCTAATAAGAATTGTTTACTAATCAGGTTACTAGAAAATCATAAAAAATCTATTTGCGACAAAGAGGAATTTAATCAGTTTGTGTCAATGCGAACTACTGACTACTACAAAATTTTAGAAGAAGCAATTGATATATCATGGTTCCAATCAAACAACAAATACCAAAATTGGTTTCTTTGAAGCATATCTAAAAGCTTTAAAATCCGGTTGGTCTAACAATAGATTTTGTATATTGAGGCCACCAAATATCCCATGTACAAAGATGATTTTGTGCTCTAACACTGTGTTTGGGAACTTTTTTGAGGAGGGGAAGGAAAATTTGAGGGGAAAGAAAATGGAGGAGAGTAAAATGAAGGTAAAATTAATTTTTCCTTCACCTGTTTGGATAGCAAAAAAGTAGGGGAAGGAAAATTTTAAAAATGATATTTTGTTTGTTTATGGAGAAAGATATATTTATCATTTAGTCCTTGATTTTTGCATATCATAATTAATACTTACTTTATTGAATAGTAGTTGGGTAATTTCCTTCACAATCCTCTCAACTCTCTCCATTTTTCTCCCACTTTTGGGAGGAAATTTTTTGGGTGGGACCCATATGAATTTTTCTCTCAAATTCCTCACATTTTCTCTCCCCCTTCCCAAACACCACAACTTTTAATTTTTCCCCAATTTTCCCCTCTTCCCAAACAATACCTAAAGATTTCCTATTAAATTTTTGTAGTTGGGACTTAAGAGGCTGTCACATCGATACTTTCATGTAAAGGACCGTAGAAGCCGTCAGACTTGTAGGGGTGTAAAGTGAACAGGACGGTCCGTCGTCCGTCTGAGTCCGACTTGAAAATAGTCCGACCATGGACTGTCCGAACCACTATATGAACCGAGCTTGAACAAAAATACTAGTCCGATCCTATAACGAGCTCGAGCTCAGTCATATAGTTGTCTGGCTCGAATATGTTTGTGAACACCAATAATAAATTTTTATTTATTTTTTTATAGTTTTTAAAATATACAAAACATCAAACCTGCCAGCCCACCCGTAGGTCACTGGCTACAACTCGTTTGTGGTTTTAAAGAAAGAAATTAATTTCTAAGTTTGAAAAACAATTTCCTATTATATTGTTTATTGGGCCTGCTGTGAGCTGCCTCTCTTTCCCAATTCTAAATAACAAAATGCTAAGTACAGTCTAACCATTCTTTTTTTCCTATTTATTGGATTGCTGGCCGGCCAGCTTCAATACTCATTTACTAATTACTAATCCAGTTGTTTCCAACATATACTCATTACTACCCATTAATATTACTATTTTCCTTTTTGGTTGTATTTCTAAAATCCGACTCACTTTCCAATTTCCAATCCATGCTAATTACTATTTTCCCAGAAGTCTCTTCCATGAAAACTTTCAATCAATGCTAATTACTAATTACCCATTAATTTTACTAGTTTTCTTTTTGGTTGTATTTCTTTTTTCCTATTTATTGCTGGCCGGCCAACTTCATTGCTTCAATCCATGCTAATTACTACTGCATAGTCCTTCACCTTGTTAGCAATCACCCGAATAAAACTCGTATTATACGCGAATTTTTTTGTATCTTTCAGAAACGTATAATACTTGCATACTTTTGACAGATTCAAATCAGTACGTAAATTTTAAGCATGCGAAATTTTAAACGTGTTCCATATAAATTATTAGAAAAATCGGCACAAGAAACGTGGTGGAAACATGTTTAATTAATCAAATTTGACAACATATTTAAGAATGTGAAGTTTCTAACCTCAATAATTTTATTTTTTGAATATTTGACCGAATTTTTGAACGTATTTTATTTGCATTGAGCCGATTTATACTCGTACTTTTATCGTCTCGAATTTTTTCCGTTTGCCGAATTGCTAACAAGGGTCCTTCGCTCTTCTTCTTCTCCATTTTTTTCTCCAATCAAACCTCCCTTTCAAATTCCAAGAGTTTCTATCCACCAGTTCAAATTTTTGACTCTTCGTTTCCGTAATTTCTCATTAAATTAGCCAAAATTATGGAGAATAATATTTTCTATTAATTTATGCTCATTCCACCTAATATAAATTTAGGTAAAAAGTATAATCGAGCCAATGTCCGGTCCGAATCTGGTCCGTCCGAATAAGTCTATCGAGTCGAACACGAGCCTAGTTAATTCCTAACAAACCGAGCCTGAACATCAATATATGGGTCCAATCTGATCCGAGCCAGACTAGGTCCGTCCGAGTTTAATTTCGGTTCGAGCTTGAGCATGAGGTGGTTCAAGTCCGTTTCGTACGTTTATAGCCCTACAGATTCGTGCACCTTTCGTATTTATTTTGATCTTTTTGACTTCAGATATGCATGACCGACTTGATCACCCAAGGGAAACTTTTATCATACTTTCTTTCCTCTTTTAGCAGGATATTTTGTAAGAGCCACTGGGGCCTTGTCTTCACTGGAATTATATTTAAATTATGTTATCATGTTATTCTATCCTGATATCAAATAGAACAGTAGAATTCATCAAAGGTGTTGTTATGTCGAAATTCATACCAAACTGTCCCACTAGAACCTCAGTACCTCGATCAAAAAAGTGAATGCGCATTAGTTAGCTTAGCAATTTCATTTGATACCAACAACTATTAATACTCAACAAGGGTTACTCCAACCAGCAATTCCATAATATTCAAGATTTTTTTTTGGGTTGGGTGGGTGGGTGTGTGTGGTGGGGGTGGGGGAGGGGGTGTCACGTCCCGATTCGACAAACAGTTCGTTCTCGCATCGATTTCTGCCGAATCGATCATTCTCTCTGGAACGTGATGTCGTACAAGTCTAGATTGCACTTGTACAAGGCAAGAACATTGTATTTGATAATTCTTTTGAAACATCAAGTTGAAACTTCACAAATTGTAGAGAATTGAACACGCGGTATAGGAAGAAGAAATATGCCTTTTATTAATAGCTTGCAATAAAGTGCAAGTCGTAATTACATTGGATATGTTGTTGCGGCTACATTTGATTGAAACAAAACACTCGACAAGCTGCCTGAACTAATACTTGTCGTTTCATATATTTACACCATTTTATACATTGCAAGTCTCGAGATGAATTGGCTTCAAAATATGAAGAGTTTCAAAACGCTTTCCCGAACTTCAGCTTGGGCCTAGCACCGTGCACTCCCAAAGTTCTCGTCACCTGTGGGGTTAGGGGATTAGTACACTTGAAAATGCACTAGTGATCGGGACGAACCCACTTGTCTAAACCGACACTCCTTATTAAGGTAGACATACATTTAAAGTTGTCTTGCTATTTAGAACTAGATAAATTTCACTTCATATCGATGACATAATCGAAACAGTAAAGCATAGCATTTCATATCATTTCTTACTACGGTCGTGCTCGTCCCCGCATGAAACAGAGATAACACTTACTACCTGCATAAGACAATAGATGACTATACTACTATCATATATGTGATCATTGGTGTTACGACACCACGAGGGGCTATCATATGGCATTGCAACGCACCCTTTCAGCATGGGTTGCAAGTCCTACTGGAGGTCCCGCAATGCCTTGCGTCAAAGCACGAATCTCACTTCCCCCTAGGTCGATTCGGTCCCGATGTCCCGGATACCGTTACAAGGAAGCCATACCTTGTGCACAAATTGACCATGCAAGTGTGTGAACAGTTAAAACTATGAAACTGATGCACACGGAATAGAATTAAGCAGTATTATCATTTTACTCATGCAACAGTTCATTTTTCTCAAAGCCGTATTTCTGATTTGGCGTCCCGTAGACACCAAATATCTCGAGGCACCATGTCACAACCAATGTCTCATTATTTCATTCACATAAAACAGTTTTCCTCTTTTCTAGAACCTTAACTTTTGGCTTCGGAGTGGAAAGCTTGAAACTTGCAACCCCACTTTCCTCGAAATAATAAATTTTGGTATTTTTCTGATATTTTAGAATTTTAGAAATTTATTTATTCCCTGATTTATATTAGCATTGTTTTTATTCATGAGTTTTACGAAGAGAATTATTGGTATTAATCGTTATTAAGAATTTATGGAGAAGAAGACTCTAGAATTTAGTTACATGGCTGATTATTTAGTTAATCTAGGCTTGCAACTAATTTGGAGTGTTCTCCAAGAATCCTAACAACTTTTCAACAAACTCTCTAACTAATTTTTGGGACTAGTTTGTAATAGAAACCAATGTTTAGTAATAAAACTATTTTTTCTTTTGAAACTCTTTAATTTTCCTCAGCATTATATAAAGCCTTTCTCTCTCTTCTTCTCATTTTTCCTGTTAGAATCGGGAGAGCAGAGCTCCATCCCTAAATTCCCTCCTCTTCACTTTCCCCAAATTCTTCAACCCTAACCCTAATATCAGAGCTACCATGGCAATGGTTCCCTGCGTCTTCGGCGACTAGTTCATCTCCACCAACAACGAAGACGGCGACCAGATCTCCTCTCGTCGGCGCACGCGGTCTCTCCCGACGACGGCGAACGGTGGACCAGCATTGTTTGCAAAAACAAAAGTTTGATTTCTACAAACTAAGAAAGAGTACAAAAAGTACAATCGATTTCTGGGAAAGTACAACTATAAGAATCTGATCAGAAGACGATCACTTTATTCCTTGGACGATGTGATATCGAAGACACGAGCCTCTGGAGGATGCAACAACACTTTAGCAAGAGATTATGATCATTCGTGATTCTTTGAGACTGATTTAAAATTCCATTAGAGTTCTTGAAATAACTGTTTAGCAGTTATTCTGGGTTGCGTGCCCCTCAGGTTGCGCACCCTTGTTCACTTGCGCGAGCGGTTGCACCAACTGATGTGGACGCGTGGCATCATTTGAGTGAGATGCGCATGGTCGTGGGCAATGTAGTGTACACGTTCTACGAAGTTAGTGGCATGCGCACCACGTCACCCTGCTCTGGACATTAATTCGATCACATTGCGCGAGTTTCATCAGGTTGCGCGGGGGCGCAATGTAGCAACTTGCGCGAGCGGTTGCACCAACTGCTGTGGACGCGTGGCATCATTTGAGTGAGATGCGCATAGTCGTGGGCAATGTAGTGGACACGTTCTACGAAATTAGTGGCATGCGCGCCACATCACCCTGCTCTGGACATCAATTCGATCACATTGCACGAGCTTCATCAGGTTGCGCGGGGACACAATGTAGCAACTTGCGCGAGCGATTGCACCAACTGCTGTGGACGCGTGGCATCATTTGAGTGAGATGCACATGGTCGTGGGCAATGTAGTGGACACATTCTACGAAGTTAGTGACATGCGCGCCACGTCACCCTGCTCAGGACATCAATTCGATCACATTGCGCGAGCTTCATCAGGTTGCGCGGAGGCGCAATGTAGCAACTTGCACGAGCGGTTGCACCAACTGCTGTGGACGCGTGGCATCATTTGAGTGAGATGCGCATGGTCGTGAGCAATGTAGTGGACACGTTCTACGAGGTTAGTGGCATGCGCGCCACATCACCCTGCTCTGGACATCAATTCGATCACATTGCGTGATGGACACGTTCTACGAAGTTAGTGACATGCGCGCCTAGTCACCCTGCTCTGGACATCAATTCGGTCACATTGCGCGAGCTTCATCAGGTTGCGTGGGGGCGCAATGTAGCAACTTGCGCCTAAGTACAACCTCGCACACCTTGACACGTTGCGCAGACTGCTAGCTGTCAAAAAATCTGACCAAATCTTCTCGAGCGCCATGTTGCGCGGGATTTGAACGAATTTTCCTTGATATTTGCGCAACCTATCCCCCTCGCGCAAGTTGATAACTGTGGCGCAATCTGATATTTAGCTCCCAAAATAGCAGCGCAAGTTGATTTTTAGCTTCTACAAGCGTGTCGAGCCTCGGCGCGTGGCGAATCACTCCAGATCGACTAATGGCGAATGATCTTTTCTGGCGGCACACCACCGTTGACGGCGATGAGTGCTAGACACTTCTTCCCGGCGATTTCGTCTTCCTCGACCAAGTTGTGGCGCACGGCTGCTTCCTGACGACTAGCCAACTCCTCACCGCAGCTAGACGACGGCGACGACGAGTCGTTCATCTAATTTCGGCGATAGTTCTCCTTCTTCCTCGACGTCTTCCACCGCGCACTCGTTCCTGCGACGACGACCGAGGTGAGTGTCCCCTTCCTCGATTCTCTTCTATTTTTGAGTTGATCGATCTATCGGATTGGAGAGGTTTGGTTGATCGAGCCAATGGAGAATTGATTAGGTTTCTTGATCGATCAGCCCTTCGGATCGATCGATCAAATTAATGACTGACAATTTAGTAGAACCTACTATGTTTGGCTCTAAGTTTTTGTCCTTCTTTGTTTCCGCTCTGGATCAGTTCGACGAAATGCTGCAGAAGGACTCGATTTGCTGCTGGACACAGAGAGACGTGTCTGACACCTCTGGAGATCTAGTGTTCACTCCAAACTTAAATCCTCATTTCTCAGGTAATTTATAACCTCTCCTATGTTGGAAAACCTATTGTCTATTCCATGTTTAAATTGATAAGAACCTTGGTCAGATTTGTGGTCGGGACGCTGGGGTGCGGGTTGTTCGTGTCCAACAGTAATTCGTGTCCAGCGTTGCAGTGTCGTCTCAAGGGGAACGACGAGAACTGGGACGTTGCAATGGCGCGGGGGGGAATTTAAAGTGTTGCTCCAGTATATTTTCAGAGTTTGGTTTTCATATGGTTTCGGTTTATGTGTGCACATGGTGTTGAAAGTTCAATTGTATATTTGGGTTGTTATGCTTGCTGAGTTTGAGAAATCTGCTGGGTTCGATTTAAGTTTTGAAATGTATATCTATTCAGTATATTCAAAGCTGGGTCTCTATATGTTCAACTGTGTCTAGTTGATGAGTGATACTCATGCTCCTGAGCTTTATATTTGATACTCAGATAAACATCCAATGGGGGGAACATTTCAAATGAACCTGGTTTGAATATTTGATTTGTGGGAATGGTGTTCGGTGCTAAGAAATTGGGCTGGGCCAACAAGGCCAGAAATGGGGTTAACTTAGGGCTTTTGCATTTGCCAAGCTTTTGTTTCTATTTATGTTATTTCGGTTCTGTATATATAGGTGAAGGGCTGTGGAAGAAAGCATGTAACAATATTTGAGAGAAGGCTGGCTTTATTTGAGTATTAGCTGTGTATAATTTGTGTGTTGCATTCTGCTGAGTTCAGTATAGCAGAAGTTATATTGTGTCTTGCAACTAGTGTATTCTTGGGCCAAGGCTTAGAAGCCTTTAAGACCAGCCGGTCACAGGTCAGATACTGCTAAGAAATTAGGCAGTATAACCATAATTGTGTAACGTTCGGTTGGGCCTACCCGCAGACAGGGCCGGCCCGTGGGCAAGCCCGGAAAGATCCTGGGCTTCGGCAACCCCCTACTTGGGGCAACCCCCCAGGCCCAATAAATTTTTTTTTTTTTTTACAAAACTGAGCTGAAGCAAATGAGCCCAGCCTCTCCGCTGAAGCAAATGAGCCCAGCCTCTCAAATTCTCAAATCCCTAATTATTTTCCTCCTCCCAGCTGCTGTCTGCCGACTGCCGAAGCCTCTCCGCTGAAGAAAAATTCCGCCCGGCCGCGCCCAAGGTCAGCAGC
The DNA here is from genome assembly GCA_029216955.1 of Iris pallida. Lineage (NCBI taxonomy): Eukaryota > Viridiplantae > Streptophyta > Magnoliopsida > Asparagales > Iridaceae > Iris > Iris pallida. Next base: position 5,756,480 of record JANAVB010037618.1, read on the forward strand.
AGCAGGTTCTTCTTCTTCTTCTTCTTCTTCTTCTTCTTCTTCTTCTTCAGTTCTTCTTTTAATTAGAACAATCCTTCACTCGATTTTAGTTAGAAAAATTCCAAACGTTTCAGTCTATTAAAGGATAAATTCATAATTCATTACATAAAGGTTTTTCATTATGTGTTAAGAGTTATTTTCTACTTAGTGCTAGGTGCTTTGAATCCTGGCTATAACCAAATCGTGCCTTGATAGAACTTCAACAGAACCATAAGATGGCTTCTACTAGAAAGTTTTGAAAACAGACACAAAAATTGATATTAATGGATTATCTATATTGTAGTGTTAAGTGTTATTTGGACATGGATGGGTATATGATGTGGGCCCACCTGTCATCATTTAGCCTATGTTCTATTTTAGTCATTTTCCTGTTTTAGTAAGGAAAGATTATTTTGGTCTTTCACCAATAATAACCCTTCCTTAATAGTCATTTTCCTATTTTAGTAAGGAAGGATTATTTTGGTCTTTCACCAATAATAACCCTTCCTTAATAAGTCATTTTCCTATTTTAGTCAGGAAGGATTATTTTGGTCTTTCACCAATAATAACCCTTCCTTAATTAAGCCTTTGTTTTTCCCTATATAAACTAGGGTTAGCCATCTTTTATTTTCCATGCTTGTATTGAGAAGAAACTCTCAAGTATCAATAAGAAGGATTTAGACTTTGTCCGTCCACCAAAGTTGGGAGTTTGTTCTTTTCTCACAAAAAGATCATTATCTTTCTCTGTTTCTCTTTTCTACAAATCTTTTGTGAATCGAATAGGTCGATTCACATCAATTGGTATCAGAGCTCTCTACGATGCATGACGTCCGGCACAAGGAACACGATCGAGGAGAAGATCCAGGGGCTTCGGGAGGATTTCAACATCGAGATCGAAAGTTTGAAGGCCGCAATCAAAGATCAAGCGTCCACACAGGAGGATCTCCAGACCGAGGTACGAAGCATGCGGGAGGAGATGAAGTCGATTCCGGCAATGATGAAGTTGTTGCAAAACATCTCGAACAAGATCAATGGCGGCGAAGCGGAGGCGGCAACAACCCAAACCCTAGGCGACCAACTAGGGTTTGTTCAAACGGAGGGGAAAACGACCGAAGATCACGGAGGACCGGCCGACGGGCGATGGCCCGCACCCGCCGTCACCACCGCGCCGCCGGGCGGGGCCCTGGCGGCCGGCGAGCAGCGCCGGACGGCGGCCGAAGGTCGCGGGGGCTTCGCCGCCGACCGCGCGAGCCCGGGCGGGGCCGCTGCCGTTGGGGGGGGTCGCTGGCCGGCCGCCGACCGCCACCCCTGGCCGGTCGGTGCCAGAGGAGCCGCCGGCGAGCGGCCGTGGCAGGACGCCGGCGACCCGTACGGTCCCGGCGGATCGGCTCCACATGCGGGAGAAGCCCTAGGGTTTGGGGCCCCCTTCGGGGGTCGGACGAGGATTGCGAACTACGGAGATCGGTTCGTGGGCCCGGGAAGGGGCTTGGCGGGAGTTCCGGCGTGGACGGGAGGAGCGGAACCGCCAGGAGGAGCGAGGCACGCCGGAGGGAGCAATTTCTTTGGGGGAATGGCGGATCCCGCCAACTTCCAGAGAGGGGACCTCCCCCCACGACGACCACCACGGAGGAAGAGGAGGAGAAGGAGGATCCGACGGAGGAAGAGGCCGCCATAGCAACAGACGCAGTTCCCAGATTTCCACCTTGAGGACAAGGTGGCTCTTTTAGGGGGCGGTATTGATGTGGGCCCACCTGTCATCATTTAGCCTATGTTCTATTTTAGTCATTTTCCTGTTTTAGTAAGGAAGGATTATTTTGGTCTTTCACCAATAATAACCCTTCCTTAATAGTCATTTTCCTATTTTAGTAAGGAAGGATTATTTTGGTCTTTCACCAATAATAACCCTTCCTTAATAAGTCATTTTCCTATTTTAGTCAGGAAGGATTATTTTGGTCTTTCACCAATAATAACCCTTTGTTTTTCCCTTCCTTAATAGTCATTTTCCTATTTTAGTAAGGAAGGATTATTTTGGTCTTTCACCAATAATAACCCTTCCTTAATAAGTCATTTTTCTATTTTAGTCAGGAAGGATTATTTTGGTCTTTCACCAATAATAACCCTTCCTTAATTAAGCCTTTGTTTTTTCCTATATAAACTAGGGTTAGCCATCTTTTATTTTCCATGCTTGTATTGAGAAGAAACTCTCAAGTATCAATAAGAAGGATTTAGACTTTGTCCGTCCACCAAAGTTGGGAGTTTGTTCTTTTCTCACAAAAAGATCATTATCTTTCTCTGTTTCTCTTTTCTACAAATCTTTTGTGAATCGAATAGGTCGATTCACATCAATATATTTTTGAGTGTCTAGAAGTGCTCAACACAGTGGACCCTTCCAGAAGACCTGATACCAAGACAACACTATTTATATGTGTATTCAAACATGTCCAGCTCTTATGCTTGCACTGAGTATAAAAAATAAGCATCCTATTCTAGTTTGATATGATCGACTTGGACCTATATTTGACTTACTTGGCATCTTTCATATGAAGTAGTCAGCATTGAAGTTTATTGTTGTTATTAATTGATGTAATGAATTGGACCTATAATTGAAGTTTTCTTGGTTGAAAGCTATCTACTATGTCCTGTTTTGGGTACTATCCATTGTTCGTTTAATCTGCTAATTTTAATCTCCAGTAAGGCTAGAAGTTCCCCTCAACTAATTCCTAGATGTCTAGGCTGTTGCATGTTGTCTTAATTAGGTATGATCTTAGGGCAAACCTCAGGTTCAGCGTGATCCCAATAGAGACCGGGATCGCAGGTGACCCTCCAGAATCGGCCTACAATAAGGGTCAAGGGGCAACCAAAACTAGCTCCGGATAGGGCAACCCAACCCCCCGGGCCGGCCCTGCCCGCAGACTAGAGTAACATTTGGACTTCTAGTCTATTTTTGGACTAGGCTAGCATCGTTTTAAGTTCCAGCTTATTTGAAAGGTTTATAATTCTAATAATATTTTGGACTGAGCCTATTCTAAGTTTAGAGGAGACAACTTAGTGATTGTTCAAATTTAGACTATAATAGTAGTTGAGTTAGCTACAGTACATGTAAAGTTACTCTCTACTATTATCAAAATTGTTAATACCTTTCTTAGTGAACTCTTGGTTATAAAATTATTGTCACTATTTATTTGTGTAAGTAGTTTTATATTTAAAATAATTATTAATTGTTTTCTAAAAATATTTATGTGAGTTTTGCCTAATCTATTTTCATAGCTAGTGAGGATATGTGTTTTATAAATTGATATTATTCTATAAGTATTTGGCAGTGAGTTTATGCTTAGAAGTAAATAGTTAGTAAAAATATAGTTAGTTGTAATTATTTAGAATCTAATCCAACTTCCAATTTACTTAGGAGGACCCGGAGGTTCCTACTTCCATATTACTGATCTTCCCGAGCAAGGCAAGTACACCGACTTGAACTCTTTACTTTGTATTATGTCATACTCCTTGTTCTCATATTGGACACGAGATTTACATGATTGTATTGTGTCTTATTGATCATATTGTGTCCCATTGAATTTTATTGCGGGGATTGAAAAAATAGTCTAGCGTGTGACCACACCCCTTAGCTAGGTTATTGTAAATAGCCTAATCGTACACCTCAAGTACGATTAAGCCGCACCTTATTGTGATATTGTGGTTTCCAACCGGTCACACATTAGTTTAATATATCAAATTCACTTTTGCATTGATTTTCTTGTTCATTATTCCAATTCTTGTACTATTGTTTCATATTGTAGTTTAGTCCATATTATTACTTGTGTATTTCATATTACTTTGTAGATTATTTCTTGTCGGGGTTGTACTTTCCTCCTTTTCTGACTGGATATGTTGCAGGTATACTTGAGGATTTTGCACCACCTTTTATGGACCAGAGCTTGAGGCCATAGTTGAACATGATGACACCATGATTCAGGACTTGGGACTTGCAGACATTTAGCCTTAGTCTCATTTTGTTTAGTGACTTTACTTTTGTATATTTGTATTGAGATTCCATAGTTGAATCTTTTATTCTTTGTTACCGGATTTGTCTCCGTTATTATTTCTGTAGAAGTGCAATAATGTCTAAGTAGTGTAGTGATACTCTAGGAACGTAATAACAGGTTGTGATGTTTTATTTGGTTACATTACTTGGAGTTTTCCTTAGACTTGTACAGCTTACTACGTTGTGTCTTCCAACGTAGGCTGGACGTGTCCGACTCGTATCCGATTATTTGGAAGCAGGTCGTGACATAACTCTAGGTTCTTAAGCAGTTTCATGATTTTCGAACCTTAACTGCTCGCTTCGAGAGCGAAGCCTATCATTTTCAGTTCATAGTAAAACTATTCTAAATCGCTACAGTTATTCCAAGTATTTATCTTAGTGATTTGATATGCATTTAACTTGGCATCGTCGATTTGAATAAGTTCGAGGCAACAAAATTTCATTTGCGGGAAGGAATAGAAAAGAAGGGGCCAAATCACCCACTAAGTATCAAATGTGCCGAGAGTCGGAGCGCTTCGCAACGATTAAACTTCAGTTACGCGAGCTCCTGCAATAGCACCAATATCGTATTAGCAATCCTTCTTTAATCTATCGTTTCAAAATTCTTAGAATGAATGCAAAAATCGACGAGAAAACACATTCATCAAAACCAAGCAGCAAAAGCTTCAAGAAAACCATACAGCAATCCGGTCCCGTCGAAGGGACTCTTATATAGAGCTCACTCGCTAAGATGCAGTCTGCTGCATCTGGGACTTTTCCAACAGAAGTTGTTCTATTAGTTGGATCGATTATCACAACACTTGTCCAAATCGATTGTTTAATGCAACAAAGTGTTATCGTATACAAAGTTCTCGACAGAGTCAGACTAGCCATCTAAGTTTCCGACCGAGCCTGACTCGCCACAAGCATATTACATAGTCCGCCGCCTATCGAGAACGGGGCACTATAAGGAGGGAGTTAGTCATTCGGGATTTCATAATTAATACGGTGTTTTTGTAATCTAGTATTAGTCTAATTGTGGTTGGAAAGTGAGACTCAAGTGTCACATGTTAGTCAATTGAGATTTTAGTCGAATTTTATATAGATTTTCTTCGTCTCAGCCACACCTTTTTGGCTCCTGATGTTAAAAATTTAACTTGTTGATTCATGAGATGGTGATGATAAATAAATGTGGAAGCGTACCTGAATTCATTAGTTTGTTTGATGTATCTTGCAGCGCTCATCTCTTTATGCGGTTCGATCTTCCAACTTGCTACGATCCTTAATGACAAAGATAAATTCTCTGTCCCTCTCTGTTGATGGGGATGCAGAAGAGAGAAGAGAATATCCTCTCTTTGGTGGCCGTACGAGTATGGGACCATAACCCATAACATATATATATATATATATATATATATATATATATATATATATATATATATATATAATTCTATGTTTTAGATATTTTTAATTTGGTCCCTCATCAAATTAGATTTATCTTCGGTATCTACATATTATTTTCATTACAATTATACCCTTAAGCCCATCTCAATTAAACCACTTTAATTTGGCTTAATTATTTAGATAGCTCAACACAATTAATTTTACATGTGTGGTCCCTAATTATTGGATAATTCCAACAATCTCTTATTGGACCATATATGTAATCTTATAATTGTGTTAACTTTATGAGCTCAAAAATTGCTATCTTAACCTTAGAGTATACCCATACAATCTCGACCATTAAACATATCAATATAGGATAAAAACGGCCTTCGTCACATTTAGCATAACTAAACCATCAATGATCATATATACCGATATAGCTAAACAACATAGATCAATCATGAATGTATAACATAGAAATTACACGCAATATGATCAACATATCTCTATTTCTAACTGGTCCTCCTTTACTTTAATGAAATCAATATTTTAACGTAATGAAAATAGAATGAACTGAATTTTTCATATATCTGACCAGAAAATTATTCAAAATACTTAAATATGTAAATGTGTCCACATCCAAATATATAGCACCAAAATACATAAAATACAAACTCCCACTATATTGTCATATCCTCAAATAAGATAACACCCCTATAAGCAGTGTGATGAAAGACATTGGGTGGTAACAGTTTTGTGAACGGATCCGCTAACATGGAGTTTGTCCTAATATGCTATATAGACACTTGATCATTCTGAATTATTTTCTTCACAACTAGAAACTTTGTCAATATATTTTGACTTATACGAGCTCTTGTTGTTATTAGAATACAGTACTGATGATTTATTGTCATAATATAATTTGCTCATGTATATTCAGACTTGTGACAAAATTCTGCAACCATATTTCCTAATTTGATGCCTCACAGCATATTATAAACTCTGACGACATGGTAGAAGAAGTTATGAGTGTCTGTTTGACACTTCCAAGATATATCTCCACTAGCCAACAAGTAAACATAACCTAATGTATCTCATGTTGTCTTGGCATCCAACAAAATCGGAGTCGAAATACCTTATGATCTCCAAATTATCCGATCTCCTATAAATAGCATATAATCTTTTGTTCTTTGTAAATTACTTAAATAACTCGTTTGGCTGCTATCCAATGATTCATCCCAGGTTTGCTTAAATATCTGCCTAACATCACAACTATGTACGCAATATCCAGACATGTACACACTTAAGCATACATTAAACTCCCTACACCTGATGAACAAGAAATTTATTGCATTTCTTTAGTTTTAAGGTTATTCTTAGGACAATTGATTGAGACTGAACTTGTCTCCTTTAGCGACAGGTGTTACCTGGTTTGCATTAAGTACTTTAATCGATATACAAAAACAAAAAATATGTCTACTCCCACTGAACTTGTGATACACACAATCTTCATCAGTATTTATCTCAAAATCAAATGAGGTAACCACTTGGTAAAATTTGTAGTACCATTGACGAGAAGCTTGCTTGACTCCATAAATGGATTTTGTCATTTTGCATACCATCATATTCTTTGGGTCTCCCGACACAGTTTTCTGGTTGCACTATATAAATTATTTTGTCAATGTTACCATTAAGAAACACTATTTTGACATCCATTTGATGTAATTCAAATCAAAATGTGCAACAAGTGCTATGATTGTTCTAAAGGAGTCTTTTGAAGAAATCGGAGAGAAAGTATCTTTAAAATCAATCCCTAATTTTTGAGTAAAGCCTCTAGCTATAAGACGTCCTTTATACCTCTCCACATTACTCTTTGAATTATTTTTGGTTTTAGATATCCATTTGCAACCAATGGACTTCGTACATTTTGGTAATTGGACAAGTTCCCAAACGTATACTCCTCATTCATTGCCTCAATCCACTTTTGAGAGTTGGAACTTTCCATGGCCTAACGGAAGTTGATTGAATCATCTTCCAGTATTCCATAGTCTTCCTTATTTTCCTGGATAAATATGAAAAAAAAATAATTCAAAATTGCATTTCTCCTTTGTCTAGTGGACCGTCTTAATGACACCAGTTCTTGAGGTTGTAAATTTGTTCCTCAGGAACAATTATCTCATCTTGAATGGGGGGTGCCACTATGTTGTCTTGTTGAGGCAGCTCAACATCAACTTGTAGAGATAATTTGACATGGTCTTGTTGAGGTTCCGGATTCACGATCAATGACAAGTATAGAAACTTACACATCGTCAAAAGTGATAGTGAAAATCAAAATCGATTCTTCCTCAAAGACAATGTCCCTGACTTTATTTCTCCTCCCAAACTCAACATCCTCAAAAATGTTGCAGTTCTCGTCTCAAAGAATTTCCTTTCTGTGGGATCGTATAATTATAACCCCTTGATTTGTCAGCATAACCAATAAAGTAGTTGCTTACAATTTTGGTATGTTTTTCTTTACACATTCAACACAGACTTTAGAGTATGTTGAATCCAAAATCCCATCAGACATAAGTCGTTCAGCTCTATTTCTAGAGATGTGACCTAATCGCTTGTGCCATAATGAGGCAAAAAATTTATTTTTAATTTTGCGTTTAGTACCACGTGATTCCACATACAAAGTTTCTTTCTAAGATACAATAGTTTCAAGCGAATATAGGTTATCATAAACATTAAGGGAACCATTACAAACAATATTTGAATTTAAAGATAGACAAAACTTGTTATTTTCAAATGAACAATGATAACCAGATTTGTCCAGTAAGAAAACTGAACCTAAATACCGTCTAAAGGTACAATAAAATTGTCTATCAAATCCAAATAAAAATCAATTCTCAATAATAACCTAAGATGTCCTATTGCTTTCACTTCTATCGACTTGCCCTCACCTACATAAATGTGTCTTTCACCATCAATTGGTTTTTGTTAGCTCATGCAACCTTGCATAGAAACACTGTTGTGGGCAGCTGTACCAGAATCTAACCCGTGTTTCTAGGTATGAAGCTAAATTAATCTCAAAACAGACCAAATTAAGGAATGTACTTTTTTAACGCCATGCATGGTACTTGGTACATTCCTTTTACGTGTCCTGGCTTGTCACAAAAGAAACAATCCTTGGTTTCGTATTGTTGTTTTTTTGAGCTGGACCCTTAGCAGCTTATGTATTCTCTCCTTTTGCCCTTAAAAATTGTCCCATTAAGCATGTGAATCGAATTTAAATTGGCATATATTGTAGCAACATTAACTGTAAAGAGAACAAAACAATCAAACAAACATACTCTAAATAATAACAAAAGTTAATAGTCGAACAAATTCAAACAATAGTGAACCCCATCTCAACATACCTAGTACACCGTTACTATCAAGTCTTTGGACAAAAATATTAACTGTAAGTGGTACTCTTGGTGTAATAATCAAACATTGTCATACATTTATCACCACAGGTATGTGTGCAATTCGGCCAAGTATTAACCTCATTTGGGCTGGCTAATACTCGCAGGAATGTACACACACAAACATCCGACATTCCCCGTAGACTATCTACGCAAGAAATGTCACTTTAGCAACATTTTGTTGGAATAGGTCTAGTTAGAATGTTAGACAACTATTACTAGTCATAAAAAACCACCAAATAATTTGAATGTTGACTAAAAATAATTGTTGACTAAATCATGATAAAATACTTATGTACATGCATATTTACAAGATTATAACTCAAAATAATCATATATCAACAGATTCTACTGAATATATGCATCAAAATATTACATCAAATAATCCATGAGGACTACAAAAATAAAATAATCTACTGAATACAAAATCCTAACTTTTCTGTTGACTAAATCATATAAATATGCCAAAATATATTTCCTTTAATCGTAACCCAAATCGGCCAAATTAATAAATTAACAATATACATATCCATTCCTTTGTAATCCATACGGGTATTAACAAACCATCATAATTGTTGCCCTAACCAACTTCCAGTTCCTCACTTAAATTGAATCTTTTAAATAGATGTTCCTGAATATGAATACTTGGAAGTCGCGAACACTACTATATGTGAATGTTTAACTCTATACCATATTACTTATTCAACAAATATATAGACGGGCTCCCGCGGGGCTCCATGGACGGGGCTCCGGATCCAGAGCCATAATATATATATATATATATATATATATATATATATATATATATATATAGCCAATGGCCTCTAGCTCAAGTGGTTAGAGTGAGACATATCCCCCCAAGAGGTTGCAGGTTCGACCAACGGAACAAGCACATTTAATTTCCAGTGGAAAAATAAATCTGAGTGCGGGCTGGATGCGGTGCGATGCGATGCAAGCCTTCGGATTGAGTTTGTAGGTCTTCAGGCCAGGAGTCTGTAACACAATTACCTTGTTCCATATATATATATATATATATATATATATATATATATATATATATATATATATATGGGTTCGGATCCAGAGCCCCACCTGTGGAGCCCCGCGGGAGCCCGTCGCCCTCGACCGTTGGATCGAGCGGGCACGCGCGTGGGCGGGGCTTTGGATCCGCGCTATATATATATATATATATATATATATATATATATATATATATATATATATATATATATATCTGAATAATGGAAATTCAACAAATATGGTTATCACATTTCAAGTTTGCATGGTTACCAAATATGTCTTATCAATTATTCAGAGAAGTCGAAACAATTGGACTAAATATGTTCACAACTAAAAAAATGAAACCCAAATTTCTTCTCTTTCTTTCATCTTTGCTTCTCTATTATTAGGGTTCTCTCCACCATCTTTCATGGGTCTCACCGCTGACAAAAATGACGTTCTTCCCACCGCCTCAAGCCACCATGGTGTTTGGAGTACACCCGCAAGAAACTCCTCTCCATATTCTCCTTTGTCATGGTTATTGATCCTTTTCCATCATCTCTGTTATTCCCATGGTTTCTAATACCAACTCTATGAAGCGTTTGCATAACTTCTACTCTAACAAGGTTGATGATGTCATCTTCATCTACGAGTGTCTACTAGAAAAGCAAAATGGTACATGGGTTCATCACTTTCAAGTCTGACACCCAACTGTGAATTTTAATATAGAATATACCTGGATGTAAAATATGGTTAAGATTCAAGAATAAAAATGGAGGTGCAATAAATGGATGGGAATAACATGGAAATAGAAAGAACATAAAATTGCATCTTCAATGTTTGCCCTTTGTTCCCAATGAAAAATAGGTTCATGATTATTGTGTTATCTATGGCATTGAAATTTAATAGATGTTGCTCTTATGTTTTTTTTGCAACAGTTCATGTTTGGTTCCAGATTATTATTCTTTAACTTTTTAGAAGACATTAGTTAACATTTAGTAGAAAGTTTACTGTAGTTAATATAACTGTATTTTTAAATTAATAATAATAGCACGACAAATAATATTTATCAATACTCAATTATATTATTTTATTTTTTGTTTACATGGAACGTACACAACACATACTAATTTTCATAAATTAGTGATGTTAAAACAATATTTGATGTGGTTTGAAATTACAAACCACAAGTGCCATCACAAGGATTCTTAAGATCATCGTATTTTGTTCGAAATTACCTTGATTGCGATTATAGAATCGCAGCCATGTTGCAGCCAGGTTTGTTAGTAACTCAGGCTTTCCTGAAATGCCTTGGCATTTGTCTCTAATTCTTATAGTTTTGAAGAGTGTAACCATATCTTCAGAAAAAGTACAACTTAACAAACAGTTAAGACTATTCTTTGCTTCAATGCTGTATTAAAGTTTAGGTAAGACCTTTTCATTTCGTTACCTGATAGCCATTCCATTGATTTGGATGAGGCGGTGAATAATAACCCGGAACAAAGGATTGTGGTGCGCCTAAGCAAGTTATTGGCTCATTTGGTGTTCCCTGCGAAGGCCAGGATGTCATAGGCATTTGGGCTGGCAAAGCATGTTGTTGAGGAGATCCACCATTTTGATATGCTGAAAGAGAATCTTGTCGACCTACAGCAGTTGGATCAGGATGATGATACCAACAGTTGGTTGAGTATTTGCAGGCACCAGTACGCATGTAATACATACACTCCTTCCGTCCCTGAAGTATAAATAATCCTCAGTTTACGAAACAAACTGCTTACTTTTATTACCATAGGAAAGAACACAAGGACAACCACAGTAGTACAGTACTTTAGATACCTTCTAATGTCAATCTCCTATTTACACAAGAGAATGGATGAGCACTATACTTTAGAATGCTTTATCCAAGATTCTAGACATCTAATACTAAAGAATTAACAATTTTTCATAATAATACTCACTGGTCGCAACGGAAGACCCAGAAAGTTTAGTTCAACCACTTCATTTTTTTCTTGATGAACATAATTGCATCCATTCCCATATTTGCAGCCTCCTGGTGTCATGTAATACTGCAAAATACATCCATCATCTATCAACCAAACACTTAATGATAAGAAGGATTAAGGTATGGGGCAGGATGTTTAGCTTAGTTTCAGCAAAAGAAATACATGAAAGAATCATTAGCTGAAACCATGTGTTTGCACCAAATTTGGCTACATGATTAATGTTTAAAAAATGAATGCAGAAGACAAGAATAAGCAGATGAGCAATATAGAGAAGACAATGTGTACAACAACAGAAAAAGGAAAATGTTTAAAACTAGAAAACCACTCCAAGCACAGTGATTACAGCATAAACCAGGTTTGCTAAGCGAACAAATACCAAAGTTGTAAAAACTGAGAGGATCATCAGATACTGTTCTTTGTTTTACAAAAAAAGGACAGTTGCCTCTACCCCTCCCCTCAAGAAAACCTGGAACCTCATTTCACAAGAGAAGCCATCATCAAATGTTCTTTGTTGTAAAATTTAATTTGGTTTTATGTCAAGGAGATCTACTATGGTAGCCATTACTTATTAAGAAGATTGATGGAAATATTTAAAAAGAAAAAAAAAAAAAGGATTTGCATATGGTTTTATTGAGTTATAGAAAAATTATGACAAAGTTCCTAGGAATATAATGTGGTGAACTTTGGAGAATAAACAAGTTCCGACCTAGTAGCCATATTGAGACTATTAAGGAATCTATGGAGTTACGACAACTGTGCTAATCATTAAAGGACATAATATACTATTTTGTATCACCATTGACTTACATCAAGGATTAACATTAAATCCTAACACTTTTACGCTAGTTATGGATGAAAGTACTAGGCATGTCCAAGAGGTTTCACGGTACATGATGTTGACGAATTTGTGTTTGTTGATGATACTAGAGAGAAGGGTTGGATGCTAAAATAGAAGTGTGGAGAGAAACTTTGCAATCGAAGGGTTTCAAAATTAGTAGGACAAAAGCAAAGTATATGAAGTGTAACTTCAATCAAAAGGGAAAAAATAGGAGGAAAGAGGGGGGGGAGGGGGGGGGGGGGGGGGGGGGGGGTTACATATAGATGCAAAAAACTATACCTAGGAAGGATAGTGTTCAATACTTATAATAAATCATTCATCGTGATGGAGGGATTGAGAATGATGTCATGTATATAATTAAACCATGATGGTTGAAATGGAGAAGTACTTTTGGAGTAAGTTATGATTGGAAGATAACTTTGAAGCTGAAAAAAAAATCTAGAAGGCTACTTATGACTAGACATTCTTTAGGAATCATAGTTTTCGACAATTAAGAAACATATCAAATCAGTGTAACTGAATGAGATCTTGGATGGATGAGTGGGAATAAATTAAAAGATTGATAATAAATGAGTTTATTCGTGGAAGATAGAGGTGGTGCTAATTAAAGACGAGACGAAAAAAATTCATCCGAGATCATAGATGGTTTAGACATGTGCAACGCATGCCTAAAGATACTCTAGTATGGAGAAGCGATAAAGGACTAGAGATGGGCTTTATCCCAAATTTGTACGGTCGGCATACATATATATATATATATATATATATATATACATATATATATATATATATATATATATATATATATATATAACCTAGTGGTTAAGAGAGATGCATGCGGCCCGAGTGGTCAGGAGTTCGAATCCCAGTGGGAGCGATTCCAGAAACAATTTACCTAGATAAAAAAAAACAATATATATATATATATATATATATATATATATATATATATATATATATGTTGTACTGGACGTTAGGCGAGGCGACAGGCCACCCGCCTCGCCTAGGCGCCCGCCCACGATCCGCTGCTCTTGAATCAAAAAATTATGCATTTATGTATACAACAAATATATAGTATAACTAATAAGCAATAAACATTAACCAATAAGCATAAAAGTAATATAAGAAGCCAAAAATATGAAATAATCAATGTTCAACATCAAGTAAAGATAGTAAGTATAATTGGGCGGTCCTAGGCGACCCTAGGCGGGTCATTTTTTTCCCCTGAACGACCCTAGGCGGGCGCCTAGGCGAGCATCGCCTCACCCAGGAAGATTTTTCCCATGTCGAGGCTGTTGGCCCATTCCATGGTCACACTCGAATTTAATAATTGACATAAACTTAAGTCAACACATAAAATATACGAACTGCTGGTAATTATTTCAGATCTTGTGAAATCAATATCAAAAAGCGTACTACTACATCAGCAAGCACGTAAATCATCATTCTGAAGCTTATTTTCATTGGAATATAGTCCGAGTCATTTTACAATTTATTATGTATTTTATCTTTATTGAGTCTAGGATATAAATTGTAAGATCGACTGGATAATACTGGCTTAGGTTAATCATAGTCCACTTTCCTATACAGCCTACCTATCCATAGTCTACCTACCAAAAATTTTATTTCCCTTCTGCAACAAAATTTGACAAATGTCTTACATTTTTACTGAGACAGAACTCAAACCGAGTTCGGCCCGAGTTCGGTCCGAACTCTGCCCGAGTTCGGTTAGTTTGATTTTAAATATTTATTGCCTCCAAATCTGCATGCAACGTTCATTTGCAAAATCTTTGCATCAGAATTCTGCCCGAATTCGGTCCTCGAAAACACCTATAAATAGAAGAGAATTTCTCATTCCAAATCACTCAATCAATTTCATCTTCTCTTCTCTATTTAATAAGTGTTTTCATCTGATCAAAAGCTTTCATATCACACCTACACTTCTCTTAGCCAAAAGCCAGTAATATCTATTCGATCTAGAGTATTTTGGTTCTCAAGAGTTGTAAAGAGGTTGTTCAAAGTTCAAAAACTATTTCTGTTGTGGAGCCGGTTGTGCGCTCGTCACCAAGCACGGTGTTGTGAAGTTGGTCGTGCACTTGTCACCAAGCACGGTGTTGTAAGAGACTGCAAGCTCTCAATTAGCTTGTGCCTTAGTCGATTAACATCGAACAAAAGTACTCGAGACTGGATTAGTCCTCTCAGAGGGATACCAATATACATCGTTGTGTCACTGAGTTTGATCTCTCTATCTCTTGCTATATTTATTTATTGTCTCTTATTCACTGCCATAGTTATCTGTTTATAATTTTAAATTGGTGATTATTTTTCGCTGCACTTGCACTCACTCTATTCACCCCCCCCCCCCTCAAAGGTGCTCAACGGTCCTACAATTGGTATCAGAGCAGGTTATATTCTAATATAACAAACCTCAGAGAGTATATATGGCAGCTGTGAAATCAATATTCAACGGTGAAGGGCAATCCACAAATAGACCTTCACTATTTGATGGTACAAACTATACCTACTGGAAAATACGGATGACATTCTTTTTAAAGTCTCTTGACTTTGATCTTTGGTCTATAGTAGTTGACGGTTATAAGAAACCGGCACCTACAGTAGTTGATGGCCTGCTTGTAGACAAGTCTCATGACAAATATACAGAGGCTGAAAAAACAAAGGCTAGTCTAGATGCTCGTGCCATCAACGCATTGTTCTGTGCAATTGACAAAACGGAATTCAACAGAGTTTCAACCTGTAAGACGTCTCATGAGATTTGAAAACTTTTTGAGGTAACTCATGAAGGTACTTCCCAAGTGAAGGAATCCAAAATCAGCAGACCAACACAGGAATATGAATCTTTTAAAATGAAATCTGGTGAGTCAATTACACAGATGTTCACTCGTTTCCTTGATATTACTAATCCTTTGCAATCTCTTGGTAAGGATTACAGTAATCACGAGAAGATCAGAAAAGTGCTACGGGCTCTAACCAAAAACTGGAACCCAAAGGCAACAACAATCATTGAAGGAAACGATCTCACCACCATGTCTCTGAAAACACTGATGGGCAAGCTCATGACCCATGAGCTTGATCTGCAAGAGTTTGAAGAAGCGACCCCAAAAGAAAAATCTATCGCCTTTAAAGCTCAAGCCAGAAAATCTACATGCAATGATTCTGAGGAAGAATCATCAAGTGGTGATGAACAAGCCCTACTAGTGAAAAACTTCAGAAAATTCCTAAAGTTTGAGAAATCAAACAGAAGGAAGAGAGATATCCAAGAAAGCAATGAAGATGAAACAATATGCTTTGGATGCAAGAAATCAAGGCATATGAAGAAAGACAGTCCAACTTCAAAGAAAAAACAGTCCATACGATAGATCAAGATCAAGCAGAAAAGCAACAACTAGTCGAAAGTATGCAAACACAAGTATCTTGCATGAAAGTGATGCCAGTGATACAGAGGAAGAAGACAGGCCCTGCGGAAATGCCAATGTCTGTCTTATGGCTTTTGATAAGGTATCCTCAAATCCTTTGTATGACGATTTTACTTTCGATGAATTAGAAAATGCCTTCAGCGAACTACTTGAAGAACACAGAAATGTGCTTGACAAGTATAAGCAATCTCGAAAAGAGATTAAGGCATACACAACCGAGATAGCTAGACTGTCCAGTCCTATTGAAGACATTAAAGAGACGTCTACTACCGGTAACACGAAAGAGATAGCCAAGCTTAAAATAGACTATCATGAGACTATCCTCAAAGTTGAAAAGAAAGAAAGAGACTGTCAAAATACAAGAGTTATATGACATAGAGAAGAAGAAGCACTTAGTCACAGAACAAAGACTCATAGACATGACTGCTAAATATGAAGAGTCTTTTGCGGTTTCTAAAAAGTTAGAAATCAAGTTAGGCAAACAGGCAATACCTGTGACACAGCCTAAGTTTAGTCCTAATGCTAAGCATACACCTAAGAGGACTAAAACTCATAAACCACGAAAGAAACACGATTATCATCATGCTTTCACTTATAGGTTTTCAAAGAAACCACATAGGCATGTCAATACAGATTCCACTAACACTGTTTCAAAACTCACTTGCATATATTGTAGTACTCATGGACACATATCACAGTATTGTTTAGCAAGAAAACTTGTTGACAATCGCACATTATTTTGGAGACATAAGACTAATCAATATGGACCCTTCAGTAAATGGGTACCAAAGGATTCTTCTACTTGTTTTGTAGGTGGACCCTCAACCCTCTCATGCTAAAAGCAAGTGGATCCTCGATAGCGGATGTTCGCGGAACATGACTGGTGATGCATCTTTGTTCGCCACGCTATCGATGCAGAAAGAAGGATACGTATCCTTCGGAAATAATCTGAGAGGTGATATCATTGGCAATGGCACTGTTGGTATATCTCCTTATCCTGTAATAAAAGACGTTTGTCTAGTTACAGAATTGAAACATAACCTATTAAGCATAAGTCACTTGGCTGATAATGGTTATGGTATCAACTTTGTAAAAGACAAATGTACCATATATGATATGTTATGTGGTAATCCCGTATATGAAGGGATTAAAAAGACAATATTTATGTTTTCTTTCTGGAGAGTACTAATAATGCAGGAAGATGCCTAGTAGCTAACCTAGATGAAAGCTGGCTATGGCATATGAGACTAGGACATGCTAATATGGACACTATCTCACGACTGAGCACTAAGAAGCTGGTAAAAGGACTCCATGAGATTCCATTCAAGAGAGATATGGTATGTGCTAACTGTGAAAAGAACAAAGCACATATGTGTACATTTAAATCCATCAACGATGTAACTACTTCTAGACCTTTGCAGTTGATACATATGGATTTATTTGGTCCTATTAGAGTCGCTAGTCTTGGCGGTAAGCTCTACGCATTTGTTATTGTTGATGATTTCTCTCGTTTTACTTGGGTTTACTTTTTATCAAACAAAAGTGATGCTATTTTTGAATTTCAGTTATTTTGTAAAAAGGTACAAAACGAAAAAGGTTTCATGATTACTCGTATCCGAAGTGATCATGGTGGCGAATTCGTAAACACTGAATTCAAAAAGTTTTGTGATGATAGTGGATACTACCACGAATTTTCTTGTCCTAGAACTCCTCAACAGAATGGTGTTGTGGAGCGGAAGAACCGTACTCTAAGCGAGATGGCTAGAGTCATGCTAAATCAGCATAATCTTCCTAAATATTTTTGGGCAGAAGCTGTTAGCACAGCCTGTCATGTTTTAAATAGGGTGTTAATTCGACCCATCTCGAAGAAAACACCTTATGAACTTTGGTTTGGAAGGATTCCAAACATTTCTTATTTCAAAGTTTTTGGATGTCGTTGTTTTATCCTGAGCACCAAGGACAACTTGGGTAAGTTCGACTCTAAAGCAGATGAAGGGATATTTCTCGGATATGCTGCTAAGAGTAAGGGATATAGAATTTTCAATAAAAGATCTATGATTGTTGAAGAATCTATTAACGTTACTTTTGATGAGCTCAATAGTCACAGATCTAAAGACAGTGATGATGAAGGTGTACAAGCAAAAATCGATAAGAGTCCTGTGGAAGATCTGACCCATAAATTTGAATCATTGAAGTTCTTACCAGATCATCCTGAGACACTCATTATAGGTGATGTATCAAAAGGTGTAAGTACACGCTCCTCTCTTAGAGATTCTGAAATAGCAGCAAATGTAGCTTTCATTTCTCAAATAGAACCTAAGAATATAGAAGATGTCTTTAATGATGACTTTTGGATTAATGCTATGCAAGAGAAACTTAATCAATTTGAGAGAAACCAAGTTTGGGAACTCGTTCCTAAACCTATTGGTCAATCGATAATTGGTACCAAATGGGTGTTCCGAAATAAACTAAGTGAAGATGGACAAGTTCTATGCAACAAAGCACGTCTAATGGCACAAGGTTATAATCAAGAAGAATCTATTGATTATGACGAGACATATGCTCATGTTGCTAGACTAGAAGCTATCCGCATGTTTTGTGCATTTGCATGTTTTAATAATTTTAAATTATTTCAAATGGACGTGAAAAGTGCATTTTTGAACGGATTTCTAAAAGAAGTTTTTGTGAAACAACCCCCTCGCTTTAAAGATTTTCAAAAAAACCTGATCACGTCTTCAAGCTTAAGAAAGCACTCTATGGAATCAAACAGGCACCTCGTGCTTGGTATGAACGCCTAAGTGCCTTCTTACTTGATAATGGCTTTTCAAAAGGAAGAGTTTATACAACTTTGTTTATCAAATCTTTAGATGATGACATTCTTCTTGTGCAAATATACGTTGATGACATTATATTTGGTTCTACTAATGAAAAATTTTGTCAAGAGTTTGCTAAGTGTATGCAGAGTGAATTTGAGATGAGTATGATGGGAGAGCTGAACTTCTTCCTAGGACTCCAGATCAAACAACACGCAAAGGGAACATTCATCAATCAAGCCAAATATACGAAGGACATACTGAAAAAGTGCAACTTTGATAAAAGCCTATCGGAACTCCAATGGCTACATCTACAAATCTTGATACTGATGAAAGTAGCAAACCTGTCGACCAGCGTAAGTATCGAGGTATGATTGGTAGCTTATTATATTTAACTGCTAGTCGTCCTGATATTATGTTCAGTGTTTGTATTTGTGCACGATACCAGACAAATCCTAAGGAATTACACCTAAGTGTCGTTAAGCGTATCTTCCGCTACCTTAAGGGAACTTCTACAGTCGGCTTGTGGTATTCTAAAACCAAATCCTTTGACCAGATAAGTTACTCGGATACGAATTTTGCAGGATGCAAAGTAGACCGTAAAAGTACCAACGGTACGTGTCATTTCCTAGGAAAGGCCTTAGTCTCATGGTTTAGCAAGAAACAAAATTCTGTAGCATTATCAACTACTGAGGCTGAGTATATCGCTGCAGGACGTTGCTGTGCTCAAATTTTGTGGATGAAGCAAATCCTAGAAGACTACAATCTGCACTACACTAAGATTCCCATTTACTGTGATAACACTAGCACTATTAACCTAACTAAGAACCCTTTATGTTACTTACGCACAAAACACATTGAAATTCGTCATCATTTTCTACGTGATCACCAACAACATGAGGACATCTGCCTAGAGTTTATTGACACAGATCATCAACTAGCAGACATTTTCACAAAACCACTGGCTGAAGACCGATTTAACGTTATGCGGCGAGAGCTCGGCATACTTAAATTTTCAGATTCATAATGTAGTATTTTTATTAAAATTTATTTTTATAACTCGAAACTTTGTAATTTATTAACGGAAATTATTTTGGGTACAAGCCGAAAGGGTCCTTCTGTCATACAGGTGTAAATAGCCTGAAACGACACGGTGCACTAGTCTTCGGACTACCGCTAGCTGGGATCCGGCCTCTACAGCTAACCCAAAGTAATAAAAGTTATTAAATGAAGAAGTACAACAGTTATAAATTCAAATTTTTAAATAAATACTGCATTTATGACATTGGGAATACAAGCAGCCGAACTCGGACCGAACTCTGACCGAGTTTGGTCAGCGCTGTGCGGATTTCTAGAACCGAACAGCCGGCCCTAGCTCTATATGTTCTTCTCCTTCCTTTCACTTTTCTTCATCCTTCTACCGAGAAATACCCACAAATACTCCATAGAACTTCTCCTCCTTCCTTTCGAGCTTTCTCAGGAGTCTAGTGGGCCTTCCTCTCCACCATCTTCCTCTTCTTCGAAGGTATTCTATTCTCTTTCCTTCTCATCCATGGCACCTAAACACCAAAAGAGAAAAGTTGATTCCTCTCAAGCAGGATCATCCTCCTCTGACTATGTTCCCACAAATGTTTTTAGTCCAGCTCGACCTACTGGATCTGATGATTACGATTCCGGTCACTTTCCCGATAGGGAATTTTTCGACCTTTGGTTTGACTCGTTTTCTGGTCGTAAAATTTGTGCTGGAGCACGTGTTAACTTTACCATCTTTGCTGAGTACGCTCCCACTTTCAACCGTCTCGGCTTTCGTAATTTTTTCGAAGTTGTTGAGAACATTTATGATAATGATGTCCGTATGTTTTACTGCAATCTGCAAGTAAAAGATAACGGCAACTTCTATTCATGTGCAGCTGGACAAGAACTAGAGTTCAATGCCACCGACATCAGTGAATATTTTCATGTTCCTGATGTTGGTGAAGCTTTAGTAGACATTCATCATATTCAATTCCCTGAAGGTGTCACCTTTGATTCCTTCAAAGAACTTGTGTCATCCTAAACCTGTTCCTAGAAGAGTTTATTCCAAACATCTAAATCAAAACTTATATGAACTCCATAGGTTTATATTCTTTGTTCTTCTTCCAAAGAAGGGATCCTCTGATGAGATTACCTTCCTGGAATTGTCAGCCATGTACCACATTCACTGGCATTCCATTTTCTGTTCCTAAGACTGTGATGGCATGGATGCTTAACTGTAGAAATGCAGGACGCAACCTTGTCTACCCTATGCATTTGGCTTCTATCTTTAGGAGGTTTGAAATCGATTCAAACTTGTCCTTACTCCTCCACTGCCATTGAACTCAGTAGGTCTAGGTTATATCCTACTCCTCCTTTGCCTCCTGGTGCTGAGCCTGTTCACGATGCTGACCCCGAGGCTCCTCCTGCTACTGCTGCTCCAGCCCCTGCTCCGGGTTTTGACACTGGCTTCTATCAGCGCTTTGATGATTTCGTTGCCCTATCAGCGCAACGACATCAAGGCTATCTTGATTCAGAGTTCCGCCATATCACTCAGGCTCAGGTGTTGCGGAACAGCATTGCTGATCTTCACTGGAGTCTCTCTCATGACCCCTCACATCCAGTTACCATACTTCATCACCCCAGCTTCCCTGGACCCAGGTTCGATGATGAGACGACATTTTCTCACTTCAATCCTACGACTGCATATTTTCCACCGGATGCTCCTGGAGGTGACGACACCCCGATGTGATGAGGGCTTGAGCTAGTGGATTTTGGATGGAGTCTGATAGATGATGATCTTATGTAGTTTTTTTTCATGTCTAAACTTTACAGTTAGACATTTATTAGCAGATTGTGATGGTTGTATCTTTCTTTTAGTATGACATTTCAGTATTCACTACTAGTTATTTCTTTTATGCACTTGTTATTTGTGGCAATGTTGTTATTTGTGATTATCTCTCTAGTATTACTTTGTCTGTTTGATGAACATTGTTGGCTTCACACAGTATGGGGGAACCAAAACCATTTTTTCATTGACAAAGGGGGAGAAAGAGCGCAATACCAAAATCAACAATAAAAAAAAAGAATACCACCACCATCATTTATTCTTTTTCAGGTATTTTTATTTGTTCTATTTAGATATATTTTGGTATAGACTCAAGTTTGTCAATTATCAAAATGGGGAAGATTATTGGCCCATTCCATGGTCATACCCGATTTTAATAATTGACAAAAACTTAAGTCAATACACAAAATATACGAACTATTGCTAATCATTTTAGGTCTTGTGAAATCAATATCAAAAAGCGTACTACTACATCAGCAAGCATGTAAATCATCATTCTGAAGCTTATTTTCATTGGAATCTAGTCCGAGTCATTTTACAATTTATTATGTATTTTATCTTTATTGAGTCTAGGATATAAATTGTAAGATCGACCGGATAATACTGGCTTAGGTTAATCATAGTCCACTTTCCTATACAGCCTACCAATCCATAGTCCACCTACAAAAAATTTCATTTCCCTTCTGCAACAAAATTTGACAAATGTCTTACATTTTTACTGAGACAGAACTCAAACCGAGTTCGATCCGAGTTCGGTCCGAACTCTGACCGAGTTCGGTTAGTTTGATTTTAAATATTTGTTACCTCCAAATCTGTATGCAACGTTCATTTGCGAAATCTTTGCATCAGAACTCTGCCCGAATTCTGTCCGAGTTCGGTCCTCGAAAACACCTATAAATAGAAGAGAATTTCTCATTCCAAATCACTCAATCAATTTCATCTTCTCTTCTCTCTTCAATTAGTGTTTTCATCTGATCAAAAGCTTTCATATCACACCTACACTTCTCTTAGCCAAAAGCCAGTAATATCTATTCGATCTAGAGTCTTTTGGTTCTCAAGAGTTGTAAAGAGGTTGTTCAAAGTTCAGAAACTATTTCTGTTGTGGAGCCGATCGTGCGCTCGTCACCAAACATGGTGTTGTGAAGTTGGTCGTGCACTTGTCACCAAGCACGGTGTTGTAAGAGACTGCAAGCTCTCAATTAGCTTGTGCCTTAGTGGATTAACATCGAGCAAGAGTACTCGAGACTGGATTAGTCCTCTCAGAGGGATACCAATATACATCGCTGTGTCACTGAGTTTGATCTCTCTATCTCTTGCTATATTTATTTACTGTCTCTTATTCACTGCCATAGTTATCTGTTTATAATTTTAAATTGGTGATTATTTTCCGCTGCACTCGCACTCACCCCCCTAGAGGTGCTCAACGGTCCTACAGAGGCGAGTCCTTTCCAACCTGCACGCCTAGGTGTCGCCTGTGCAACACGCATATATATATATATATATATATATATATATATATATATATATATATAACATGGTTTACTAAAGGATTGAATTCCCACTTTGTATATTAGTCCCACATCGGTTAGAAATTAGTATTACACCTCTATTGGTTTGTATAAATAAGATCTTTGCCTCCCACTATGTGATTACACCAATAAGAGATCTTCTCTCATATTTTCCTCTTCCTTCTTCCACGTTTATTCAAGCACGTTATCAGCACGAAGCTCTAACGGGAGAAAATAAACGAGAGCATCTCAGTGAAGCCGCCATTTGCGGATTCTCTACTTCGGTAATAGGTATGGACAATGATGATGGCATATGCTTGATAGATATAGTGCAACAACTCACCCTATATTGAAAACTAAGAAGTTTTTCACAACATATGCCTCAAACACTGTCAAGGTGACCACCATTGCTGGACCTGTGCAGATTATAGAAGGTTATGGTAAGGCCGATGTTGTGTTGCCAAATGGAACACACTTAGTCATTTGAAATGCATTATTCTCTAGTAGATCTAATAGAAATCTACTCAGCTTTAGAGATATTCGAATGAACGAGTTTCACGTTGAAACCATGAACGATGATAGCAAAGAGTATCTTTGTATCACCTCTAATGTTGGAAACAATAAGCTCATATTAGAAAAGTGCAAGTTAATCTCCTCGGGACTATATCGAACTACTCTGAATGTAGTAGAATCTCACTCCCATCACTAGCAAAAGGCTAAAGGATCCAAGGAATCTAATCCTTTGGCATGACAGATTGGGTCATCCAGGATCGACTATGTTGAGAAAGATTATCAACAATACCAATGGACATGATTTATCATACCAAAATCTTTCCTTTCCTACTGAACATTTGTGTGTAGCTATGTTCACAGGGTAAACTCATTACAAGACCTTCACT
The DNA here is from genome assembly GCA_029216955.1 of Iris pallida. Taxonomy (NCBI): domain Eukaryota; kingdom Viridiplantae; phylum Streptophyta; class Magnoliopsida; order Asparagales; family Iridaceae; genus Iris; species Iris pallida. The sequence continues at coordinate 5,780,705 of JANAVB010037618.1, forward strand.
TCTCAAAATAGCTTATGAATCACCACCATTCCTTCAGAGAATACAAGGTTATATTTGCGGACCAATTGATCCTGCTAGCGGAACTTTTAGGTATTTTATGGTTCTAATAGATGCTTCTAGTCGATGGTCAAATGTTTCCTTGCTCTCATCTAGAAATTTTGCGTTCTCCAAGCTACTTTCTCGGTTGATTAAGCTTAAGACTCATTTTCCTGACCAACATGTTAGAACGATTCGACTTTGATAATGCAGCTGAGTTCACTTCCCGTACTTTTGATGATTATTGTGCTTCCGTAGGAATAAAAGTTGAACATTTTGTCCCTAATGTTCATACCCAAAATGGTTTAGCAGAGTTCTTGATTAAGCGCTTTCAGCACATAGCAAGGCCTTGTGCAATCAAACTTACCCGTTTCAGCCTGGGGACATGCCATATTACATGCTGCTAAGTTGACCATTGTTAGGCCAACTGCATATCATTAATCTTCACCATCACAACTTGTGACAGGCCATCAACCGAACATCTCTCATTTGCGTAAATTTCGTTGTACTGTTTATGTTCCTATCCCCCCCCCTCCTCAACACTCTAAAATGGGACCTCAGCGCCATTTAGGAATTTATATCGGTTTTGATTCGCCCTCAATCATTAGATATTTGGAACATTTAACTGGTTATGTTTTTACTGCTAGATTCGCAGACTGCCATTTTGATAAAGATTAAATTCCCACCATTAGGAGAAGATAAGAAATAAAAGAATGTTCTTACATAACCATTCGCCACAAATAAACGGCATGAATTGTCGTGGGATAATTCCACTATGTTTCATCTAGATCCTCGTACTACTCAATGTGAAACTGAGGTACGAAGAATATTGCATCTACAGGAGATTGCAAATCAAATGCAAGATGCATTTACTGAAGCAGCTAAAGTGATTAAATCACATGCCCGCTTCAAATGCGCCAGCTCGAATTGATATCCCTGTAGGAAAAAATAGCAAAGTAGTAATGAATCTACTGCACTCCAGAAGTGTGGTAGACCTATAGGTTCGAAGGACTTAGTCCCTAGAAAGAGAAAATGTCCAAGTAACGCTCTTAAGGAGGTTACACATAACGCTCAAGAAGAGGTTATGAATGACAAATCCATGCTATCTGAAAACCCAGAAGAGGTTATTGTCTTAGAAAAGACACAAGCCCAAGGAAAGGCTCAGGTACCTGAAAGCAAAGAGATCTCTATGTTTTATACATATACAAGAGAGGTATGGGATCGCAAAGATATATCAATAGATGATATATTCGCATTCTCAATAGCTACTGAAATATGTAAGGGCATTGATGACACTGAACGACGTAGCATCAATGAATGTCGACAAAGAAAAGATTGACCAAAATGGAAGAATGTTATTCAAGCATAATTGGATTCTCTTAATAAACGTGGAACGTTCGGACCTATAGTAGAAACACCAAAAGATGTTAGACCGGTGGGTTACAAATGGATGTTTGTAAGAAAGTGAAATGAAAAGAATGAAATTGCTCGATTTAAGGCACGATTAGTGGCACACGGGTTTTCTCAGAGACCCGGGATTGATTACGAAAAGACGTATTCTTCCGTAATGGATGCAACAATATTTCCGTTATTTAATAAGTCTAACCGTTGAAAAAAAGCTGGACATGAGACGTATGAACGTTGTAACAACATATTTATATGGTGATTTAGATAGCGATATCTATAAGAAAATTCCAGATGGATTTAACCTACCCAGCTCAAAAGCTAAGAACATGCATTCCATAAAGCTAAGACATGCATTGTACGGTTTGAAACAATCTGGAAGGATGTGGTACAATCGTCTTAGACAATATATGAAAAGGGAGGGATATGAGAATAATCCTATATGCACATGTGTCTTCATAAAGAAATCTAAGGAGGGTTTCGCTATAGTTGCAGTATATGTCGATGACATAAACTTGATGAGTTGATTGGGACAAGACATGAAATTAATGAGACTGCAAACTATCTGAAAAAGAAGTTCGAGATGAAAGATCTCGGAGACACGAAATATTATCTCGGATTACAAATTGAGCATTACACTAATAGAATTTTAGTGCATCAATCCAAATACACAGAACATATATTGAGACAGTTCAATATAGATAAAGCCCATCCCCTTAGCAGTCCAATGGTTGTTCGATCTTTAGATGTCATTAAAGATCTATATCATCCATCTATATCATCCTAAGGACGACAATGAAATGGTGCTAGGACCCGAAGTACCATACCTTAGTGCTATTGGGGCATTATGTACCTATCACAATGTACAAGACCAGACGTATCATTCTCTGTCAATCTATTGGCTAGATATAGCTCGGCGCCAACTCGCAGACATTGGAATGGCATTAAACATGTGAGATATCTTCGTGGAACTACCGACATGGGATTATTTTATACCTGTAGTTTATCTGACATCGTGAATCTAGTTGGCTTTGCATATTCAGGTTGTTTATCTGATTCCCATAAAGGTCGTTCACAAACTGGATGTGTTTCTTAATAGCAATGCAGTTATTTCTTGGCGTTTCAACAAAACAGACAATGATTGCTACCTCCTCAAATCACCCAGAAATATTGGTTGTCCATGAAGCAAGTAGAGATTGTATTTGACTGAGATCGTTGATTCAACACATTCGTAACTCATGTCACCTTTCTCCTATCACCGATACTCCAACTATTATTCATGAGGATAATGCAGCATGTATTGCACAAATTCAAGGCGGATTCATTAAAGGAGACTCCGAGACAGGACCAAGCATATCTCACCGAAGTTTTTCTATACTCATGAGCTTCAGAAGAACTTTGATATTGACGTCCAACAAGTTCGCTCAAGTGATTATCTTGCAGACTTGTTTACCAAATCGTTGCCAAAGTCAACTTTTCAAAAACTAGTTCATGGAATTGGAATGCGACGTCTTCATCAGCTGATTGTTGTTTTTAGGGAAAGATACATTTTGTAAGGACTATAACGCGTTGTACTCTTTTTCCTTAGTCATGGATTTTTTTTCCATTAGATTTTTCCTGACAAGGTTTTAATGAGGCAACATTAAGCGTGTCCAACACCTATCTAAGTCATCCTAAAGATTGTACTCTTTTTCTTTCACACATGTTTTGTCCTAATGGATTTTCCTGACAAGGTTTTAATGAGGCAATAGGCTTAGAGATGGTCATCCAAATGGAGAGTGTTATAACGTCGGTTACTAAAGGGTTGAATTTCCACTTTGTATATTACTCACATCAGTTAGAGATTAGTATTACATCTCCATTGGTTTGTATAAATAAGGCCTTTGCCTCCCACTATGTGATTACACCAATAAGAGATCTTCTCTCCTATTTTCCTCTTCCTTCTTCCACGTTTATTCAAACAATATTTTATATAGTCTTACCACTACCAAAGAAGGGATGAAACTCCTCTGGAAAATTCTGACAGATAACTCACTCCGGGCTTCCTGGATGAGAGCAAGATATAGGAGGGATAAACTTTTGGGACATATTTAAGACTAACTACTTTGTTACATTCAGAATTATTCTCAAGATGAAAGGGCCTTGCCTTGCATTTGCAGAAGGATGGCAACTAGAGCTCAAACTAGTATCTGGTTTGATCCTTAGCTGGGAGATTAATGGGATTCAAGACTTATGTCACTTTGTAAGGTCTTAAATTCAAGACTTATGTCACTTTGTATCTGTATAGATGACATGTATAACACTAATGGAAGGTTAATATCTGGAAGACACATTTTTCTGATACACGGTATGATTGTCCACGTCTTGTTTTTCTTCCTATAACTCTATTGCTTTATATTTCTTAAGGGTGTGTTTGATTACAAGGTGAAAAATATGTGGAAAATAAATTAATTCCACGGAATTATTTTACTAGGAAAAAATTCCATGGAAAAAAATTCCACGGAATTAATTTGGGTGTTTGATTGTCGTTCCATGGAAAATAGTTATTTCCCATGGAAAATGATATTTTCCTTATTTTCCACCATTTTGAAGAAAAATGATAGATTTTGGAAAATTAATTCCATTGAAAATATACGCTATCAAACACTACAACTGGCGGAAAATTTGTGATGAAAATATTTTCAATGGAAAAAAAGTTCAATCAAACACAGCCTTAACTGTTTTTGTTTTCCCATTATTGAATCATGTGGGAGATTGTTGGTTGTGAAGCTTGTTTGGAGCAACATATGATTGCTATGTAATTCAATAAGGAGAAAATTTTAGTCCTACATCAGATAGGAGAGAGCACTCTCCTTTGTTCAAAGTATTAAACCCACTTTAGCGGGTAAGTATGTTTCTGGGGATGGGCTCAAGCCTATCAAATCCGCAAGCGGGTGCGCGATTTAACGCGCGGATCGGACCAAGGGTATAAACGATAATTTTCTAACTCATTTTTGTTTCTTTTTAAATTCAGTTAGTTGGTTGGTTGTTGGTCTTCCGTGGACCTATTCTCACGTTTGCGGAATGAGTCGGATGAAAATACTGGACACGATCCAGAGATCTGATAAAAACAGATTATCCGTTTTATGTTCTTCTTTCTCGAAAAAAAATATTGGCACAAAAAAGAAAGAAAATGTGACCATAACCAAAAACTCCCAAAAATCTCGATCTCCGTTCATCTCCTCTCGTGGGTAAGGCTGTGATGTTAGTTGGATTCACCACCGGGTGCACGGTGTTGTGGACCGCTAGGATTCGTTGCGCCACTTACTATTGCACTGTTCCTGGGCGAATCCTTTATTTCCAATTCCTATTTCTAGTTTCTTCGTATCTTCTGATTGAATGCTTTAGGAATATTTTCTAACAAATACCTCCCACATCAGAAACCCTTAAAAGAAAAACTTAGAAAACCCTAGAATCCAGTCCAAGCTAACCTTGGCCTTCATCCTGTCGGGAGGATGGTTGAACTTGCAGTTGAGACCGTACCGGCACACGCCGGTCCGTACGTAGTACGCGCAGTCGTGCTCTGCGGGGCGCAACGTATATGGAAAGGCATCTCCTTTCTCTTTCTCACTTTCCTCCACCTCCTCCGGCGACCGATCGGCATTCTCCTCCTCTTTCGGTTTCGGTTCTTCTTCTCGGCTCTCCGGTTCAGGGGATTCGTCGGGAACGTTAGGATTCGGGGAGAGGGGTTGTGCGCGTGTAAGACTGGACTCCAACAAGGTGATTAGGGTTTCAAGCTGGGAAGTTAGGGTTTCGACATTGGAGGCGTTGGAGGAATGGGAGGAGCCCATTTTTCTTCTTCCACATCCAGTCGTCGAGTGGACTGGAGTAGAAAATGAGGAAGAGGACTACATTACACTTAGTCGCTAAGCATCCACAATGTGACTACTTTCAAGTGCTACATTTGACTTTTAGCCAAATTTTGTAGCACTTGAAGGCTACAATGGACTTTTGTCCACACTTAAAAAAAAAAGTAGAAAGTCAAGAAACTCTCCAAATTTGGAGAGTCCATTAGACCATCTCCAATGGTGATTTCTAAAATTGAGTTCTTATCCTACTTGGCATTACATTTTAAGGAGATTTCTATCCTAGTTGGAAGAGTTTCTACATAGAAATTATAGACATACAAAAATGCTCTCCAATGGTTCTCCATTTCTATCTTATGTGTCACATAGTAAAAGGATCAATTTAATGGTGTGGGACCCAATAATAATTGTCATGAGAGATAGGAGAATTTCTATGAGAGTTTCTACATATAGAAATCCTCTTAGAAAGTTTTCATCCTACATCATTGTCATCTAGGATAGAAATGGTGATAGAAATCACCATTGGGAGAAGTTTTTTCTAAAATAGATTTCTTAACCCCCCAATGGAGATGGTCTTAGCTCCTCTATAGTCATTTGTGGGCCCACCAAAAGTAACTTTTTATTTATTTGAACATTGACTCATACGAAAATGAAGAGAGAAAAAGGGAGGGAAAGGGAAAGTTAATTTGGAGTATGGTTTGAAGTGTACATCATTGTGTACCAATATCAATGAGACACTACAAACTTAATAATTGGAGTATGACTTGGAGTAATTTGGAGTGTACCCACTGTGGATGCTCTAAGGCATTAGCCTATTAGTAGTGCGGGGGCCATCCAAGCACAGGTGTTGAATTCGAATCTCCCCTCGGACGGCTAGGTGACTTATATAGTTACGGCCTGACTTAAAGAAAATACACCTCAAAAAAAAAAATATTACACTTTAATCTATAACTTTGTTGAAAAAATAATTTTTCCTACTTCATTAAAAATTAGAAATTTTACTTAGGGGTGTGCACATTTCAGCCTAATCGAACCGGATCAAACCGAGCCGATCGGTTTTAACCGAACCAATGGTCATGTCGAATTGGTTCGACTGAAATTTTTGAATAACCGACTGGTTTTGTTCGGCTACGGTTTGGTCATTCCGAAAACTGTTTAAAACTGAACCACTATTGACCGTGTAAAAAGGAGGACTTGTGTATTTCTTTCTCATATTTTTGTCTCATATATCAGACTGTTTGAAGGAAGGTATCATACCCATCTCATATATGTTATGCTCAACAATTAATAGATATTACAGTAGTAGTATGCTATTATGGGACTTATTTAAACATTTAGAATTCCTTGGTGGTAGTTGTATTGCCACACTGCTGAAGGTGTCAATTTTGTTGGTATTTCATTGGAGGTGAGAATTTCGTTTACAAAACGATGAGTTAGTAGCTAACCTGCCTTCAGCTGGTTTGGATTGGCGGTGGTTGTGAGAGCAAGGTGTACGCTAGGACTATTCTGTATGCACTTGCTGCTGAAAAAGAGGGAGTTGTTGACGCTATGCACATTGCTGTGATCAAAATAGATCAATCAAACCGACAGTCGGTTTCAAAACTGAACCGACCAGTTGGTTGGTTTTGTCCGGCTGCAATTATTTTCAAACCGATTAACTTTGGTTCGGTTGCGATTGTGACCAAATAGATCGGACACCGATCGATGCACATCCCTAAATTTACTATAGCGACGAATATTTTTTTTAAAAAATTATACTGGACGATCAAAGTTTTGTCAATTTTGTCGAACTCGAGTGGCCATTGTGGTTATCAGGAAGAGACGTAAGAGCCATGGCTGGGTTATGGAAGATCAATGGATCAGGCATAAGAGACTCGAATGAGCCTCGCTTCGCCCACGACGTCGAAGACGTCCCCGGCGTCTTCACGACGCCTACGACAGCCGATACCGTCCAGTCATTTGTTCTATGCGCACGACGTCCTTACGACGTCTTTCCGACGCCCATTGGGCGCCGCACGACGGACCGCGTCGTCGGCCGTCGTTTATCCCCGTCATAGAATGGTGCCGGTCCTTGACCGCCCGTGTGACGCCCATATTCGTTGAGTTTTCATGTACGGAATGTCCCATTTTGTTCCACGCCAACCCATTCATGCACTACGACTATAGCCATTAGCCAACTCAAGGCTTTCATATGAGCTTTTGTTGTTATCTATGAATTTGTATGTGGCATGTTGATTTAATTTGTTAGCAAATAACCACAAGGTCGGGGAGCCTAGTAGCTAAGAACTTTGCTATTGGGGGAGTCGTGGGTAATGTTGAATGAATGTCCTTGAAAGCATTATATTGTAAAAAATGCTAGCAATTTTGGCTAACAAGTTGATTTCTAAGCTATATTTTTGTTATTGGACGGTGGTTTTTGTTATTGGGCTTTTGACCCATTTGGACCTGCAGGCCGGTCCGGTCCGGAGCCACTTCAAACGGAACGGTATAGTCCGGATCCAACAATTTTTCAGCCCGCTCTGCCCTGCCAAAGAACGGATCCGATCCGATTTCATCAAATTTGGATCCAATTCGACCCGTGCAAAATCCTAGTTTCAAGCCAAAAAAAATCCAGCATTTTTTTCCCTTAATTTTATTTTAAGTTTAGCGAAAAGAATGTCGGTAAGAATATGTTTTCTTCCTGGATTTTTTTTTAAAGTTTCGCAAAATGAATGCCATTAAGATTATATATATAGGAAAGGGATCAAAAGCCCCCCTAACAAAGCCCCCTAAAAACCCCCTTAGTCTCAGCCGTTAGATCTGAAATATTGGGACCGTTAGATCAAAAGGGGGGGTTCAGTGAACTAAAGGGCCGGTTCAGGAAATAATGTTCGGTTCGGTTCAAAGCCTCTTCTTCGATTAAAAATAAACCGCCAGAGATCAAAACGAGAGGGAGAGGCTTTGAACCGATCGGCTTCTCCCAAAAAAACTGAGAGAAACACGAGAGGGAGAGGGAAGAGTCGATCGGAAACTAGAGGGAGAGATCGAGTCGATCGGAAAAGGTATTTGCTCTTTCTTTCTGTGCTCCCTCTTCTTCGATTTTAACCCTAAAAGTTCTAGCAAAGAGAAGGATCACACCGGATAAAGCCTCTGTTGCTCCTTTGTATTAGACATTAGAAATTTCTTGTAGATTGAAAACTGTTAAGGACTCGACGGTATCTATCTACAAAGGATAGAAGCCCAAAATTTCAAATCAAAATCCTGGCTCTAATCAGAGCAAGCACAGGGAGACATCAGGTAGAGCTAGGCCTCTAAAAAATTAAGGGATGCTGGAGAATCTTAATTGAGAGACAGCCTTCACAACGACAACAAAACTTGAACCAGAGCAAGCACAACAAATCAAAATCGTTGTGAATAATGCATCTTTGCTAGAACTTTTAGTTAGATGAATAATGCATCTTTGCTAGAACTTTTAGTTCGATTTTAACCCTAATTCTTCCGACAGCAGAACAGAGAGAAATACGAACAGAACAGAACAGAGAGAAATATGTCATACTCTTAATTTTATTATTATTCTTATTATTATTATCATTATTATTATGGTATTTATTATTGTTATTATTATTATTATCAATTATTTCCATGTCATACCCTAACCCTAACCCTAGGATGGCCAAGTGTCCCCCCCATGTGTCCCTATGGACTTGTGTGGAAGGGGGACACCTCACCCCCTTTCTCTCTATATAATCCTCCTCCCCCAACACACCAGCACACACACACAAAACAAAAAAAACAAAAAACCCAACACTAACCCCACACCAGCACCCCCTATTTCCCTCTATATAAACCACTCACACACACAAAAGAAAGGAAGAAAGAAAAGAAAAAAAACAAAAACACACACACGCACCTGACCCCCTCCCCCCCCCCCCCCCCCCCCCGACCACCTGCTGCCGCTGCCCCGACCCGCTTGCCACCGCTGCCGCCGCCCCAGCCGCCGCCCGCCGGCCGCCCCCTCCCCGGCCATCTCCGCCACCCCCTCTTCTTCATCTCTTCCTCTTCCACTTCAACTCTCCAAGGAGGAAACCTAGGTAATCCTTATCTTCTTCCCCCAATCCTTATTTTTTTCCAATTCATACTAGGTCAGAGTACTAATAAGGATTGTTATTTGCTATTGGGTTCAAATTAGGGTTTGTGGATGAGTCTAGGTCATTCCCAATCCAAGGCAAGTCCTCTTCTCCTTCTTCTTCTCTAATCTTTTTCCATCTAGGTTAATATGATTCATTATAACTCATTAAATTCTGAAATTTTTAGTTATGATCATACAAAATTTTGTTAAGACTTTGAATTTGTATAGGTGAATCTTTTAAATCTGAAATTTCATGTTACATATTAAATTTTTCATCTCATAATATTATAATTTGGAATATAAGTTATGGAAATATCTCTAATTATGGTTTAATTATAAATTCTGAAATTTTGGTAGCAGTTTAACCCAATTCGAGATATTTAAAATCTTGCAACTTTGATTTTCTAGCAAATGTTCAATTTTGATAAACATAGACAAAAGAATTAAAAATTTATTTGTGACGTATCACGAATAAGTGGATATGCGTTGGACACAAATAGAGGAACCAATTTCGGGCACAGACTATTGAACTTGCAATTGTGGACATGAACTATTGAACCTGAATTTTTCATGAACAAACGAACACATATGGACTTATGGGACTCTCCAATGGTAAGTTTGACAAACACATTGGAACTGAACAATTGGACCGCACGCCGGAAAGGTAAAAGTACAAGGACCCTGCGCTTCTCTACTTACTATTAAGTACTCAATGTTGTGTGTTCCTATTTAGAAATAAGTCTCATTTTTTTTTTCTATGCACAAAAATTAAAATGTTGATATTGAAGAATCTTGGTTTGATTTGATTTTCTTTATACTATCTACATGATATATATATATATATATACATATATATATATATATATATATATATATATATATATATATATATGTTATAAAGTCTTGCATATTTACTAGTATAGTTGGATAAACATTTGCTCATTGTGATAAATTGCAAAACTATTAGCAAGCCGCGAACCGACCAATTGCTAAAGGAAAGGTAATCATTGCTTGCTCAGGTAAAAGTCTCAAGTTCCTTTTGTTCTTTTATAACTGCGTGGTTCCGGTGTTGAGAGTTGCTCCACCGAAGGGGTCGGCGAACCCATTTATTTACCTGCGTGGTTCCGGTGTTGAAACACAAAAATGTGAGGATGTTTTGAAATGTGAGGATGTTAATACTGGTAGCTGAGGATGTTTTGAAATGTGATACCACAACACAATGCTCTGTTTCACTTCTAACTGATTTTGTCAGTTACTTTTTCTATTGTTCTCCTGTACAAACTTGTCCTGGATTTATCTCTTTTTGTATTGAAAAGAGAGAAAAGCTTAATGTTGTTTCCTGATGTAAGCCTACAGGGAATGGATCTAACCTTATGCTTACATTCTCTCCTGTGAAACCCTTATCTCGTAATTAATTATTAGTAGTGATTTAGTATTAATATTAGTGTTTCTAAAATTATTAATATTACTATTAAATATTTTTGGATGGAAAAGAGTTTCGAAAAATATTATAACAAGGTTTTGATTTTTGGACCCAGACCTGAGTCCGAGCCCAGACCCAGGTCCGAGCCCAAATCCTTTCTGCCTATTTCTCAATTCTGACTGTTGGTTTCGGTTTAAGTAAAATAAATAATTAAAAAAAAATAAAATAAAATAAATACTTAGTCTTAGGCTGGTCCCGAAGGACCAGCAAAACTTCTCCCCATTACTTGGTCTCCTTCCTATTTTTCCTCTCTCCACGTTTACTCCCATTCTTCCTTTTTTTCTCCCCACTCTCTCACGAACTCCTTTCTCCCCACAGCAAACCCACTCCACATTTTGTTAACTCCCCTCTCTTTCCACCTCTTCACATTCTCACTGAAGAGAAAACAAGACTCACCTCTCATCTCTCTCAGAGAAACCACATCCCTTTCTCCCTGAGCTCTCCATCTCTCTGGAGAATTGGCCGAACCCTAACCCCCCAAAATCCCCTTGGTCGCGTTTTTTACCCGCGCCGATTTCATCTTCGCCACCCCCGAGCCCGGCGGAGCCCCGCCGTCCGTGCCCACTCCCGCGGCCCGCTCCCCGCAGAGCCACCCGACCACGCCGGAGCCCTCGCGCGCCGCCGACTCCGGCGCTGGCCTTGGCCGACCCCTTTGCGCCTCCCCTACGGCCGTCCGCGCCCCTCCCGCGGGCCGACAAACCGCCGGCCGAGCCTTCTCGGCTGTCCCCGCGACCCGAGGCCGCCGCCTCCAGCGCGCGCGGTTCCCCCGTGCCGCCCGACCGGCTCCCCGCGCCTTCCCCCGCGCTGTCCCCGCGGGATCCGCCCGCCAACAGCCTCCAGCGTCGCCAAGTTCCGCGGTGCCCTCCGCGGTGCCCATTGGCTGTCTCCGTGGACCCGTCTCCCGTCGATCTCGGCCATTTTTCCCGCTGTCTGTGGCGTTCGCAGCGCATCGTAACGCTGTCCGGAGACTCTCGAGTCCATGACGGCGCATCCCGAGTCCGAGGCCACCCTTCGGACTCCGTCATCGAGCCTCTCGGTAAATTTCCTGTTAATCAGAGTAGTTCGTCCCTCCCGTGTCGAGTCTATGATGATAATCGGTCCCCGGTTTCCCTTTGGGAAATCCGGTTAGCTGCGTAGTATATTCGGTTAGCTGCGTTAGCATATTTTCTTTGATTTTTATCTGCTGATTTGGTTTGGTTTGATTATGGGATTCCCGGATATTTCGGGAAGTTCTGTGGATTGGAAATTAATTTCTGGTGGGTTGGAAATATTTTGGTGGATATATTTGCGGGATTATTATTGGGTTGGAATAATTGCAGGTTTTCTGTGGCGCATTTTCCAGTTTTGGGTTTGTCCCGAAATAGAGGAAGTGTTGCCCAAATTTTTACAAAAAACTATATTTAATTGATTTCAAAATTGGTTTTCGGAAATGAATTTTAAACTAATTTTTCGGGCGACGACCGTACCGGTCTGTGGGCCCTGGCGAAATGCAAACGCACCGGTCCGACCGGGCGTTGAGGTATTAGCTGGATTTTGAGGAATGGACCGAGTCTGAGAATCTTAGCTTTCATTTTCAATTATTTTATTTAATATTTAGGCTATTTATTATAGTTATTTAATTACTGCACTTTATTTAATAATTAAGTCATTTTTTCTCTTATTTGATGTAAAAGATAATTGTACAGGGCATAAGCCCACTCTAGGATGTTTAGCTGTGCCATTATATTGTGTAGCGTAGTTTTTATTTTATTTTCTGGTGGATGTGATCTTGGGTGGTTTGTGATTAGACGTATAATCGTAGTTAGAGCGTAATTTACTGATTAATTAAGAATTAATTAAATGGATGAAAATTAGAAGATACACCTGACGTTCTTAATTTACTGATTAATTAAGAATTAATTAATTTACTGATTAATTAAGAATTCATTAAAAGAAAACCATATATTTATAAATATATTACAGAAACACAAAGTTTTTCAAAGTTAATTGATTATCGTGTTATTTTCAAATAAACCAGTTAACCGGCTTAATCAAACGCACGTAGTTGCGACGTAAACGTTAGCTGTAGATTAATACAACTTAAAACCTGACTAGGACATGACTACTAGAGATTGCAACTAGCACTTTTAGTCTGGTTATTCAGGAATCTAAGTCGAGTTCTCAACTGTAGGAACTCGAAGATACACCTGACGTTCCTCCTCGGTACCAACTCATCTCTCCAGTCATTTTCCTGAGGCAAGTATAGTTTGTGTTAGTTTACAGTTATTTATTTAATCGTTTTACTGCATGTCTAAACCACGACTCAAACACGAAACTCTCACCGAGAGTACTGTACTGTAACTACTGTAACTACTGGGGACTGGGGAATAGCGTAATGATTATGACCATACTGTAACAAAAACCCCTTATCCATTACTGTAACAAATCCAAGCCGGTCATATGTCATTACCTATTCAAATCACTGTTTTCTACTGTAACAAACCTGTTTTAAAAGCTGTTTAGAACTGCATGATTCTATTTCTTATTTAACTGTTTAATTAGCATGAATTGTACTTTGCTCCCTCCTGACTGGAGACAACATTTTAGGTAACACTGAGGATGATGAGCTATACTATAATAGCTACTATGACCCGGTCCTCTACCCTGCGACGGTACCGGAGCCGTCTCTGGAGGACGCTGATCCTGGAACTGCTGAACCTGATGCTTAGATAGTTTCTCTTTCTGCATTTTTTCTTTATTTGGAGTTTGTAGTTTATTTCTGCATTTCCTTTCCAGTTGTATTGCTGAATATTTATTAAATAAAGTTTCAAATTCCGAATAGAACAGTTGTGACAAATGTATTTGTGTTGTTGTGATTACCTGCAATGGAATAGCTTACTGCCGCCGTCTCACCACGGTGCAGGCTGGGCATGGTCCGGTTCGACCCATTAATTTGGGATCGGGTCGTGACATCTCCGAAGATTTATCTCTGCACATTCCGATATTTCTGTTATGTTTCCACTATGTTTCAATGTTATCTCTAAGCGTCAACTGTCAGACATAGATATAATACTAGATTTGCTAATTTGTAGAAGGATGTGAGTACCATGGCCTTCCTATTGAATGTGCATATAGTATGTCTTGCTAATGGTCGAGCTCAAGTGAAGAAATCTGCTAGCTAAGGGCCAGTTTGAAGGTTGGGTAAATAAAATTCCTTCAAAGAACTCCCTTCTTGATGAAGTGTTTGAAGCTAAGGGCCAGTTTGAAATAAAATTCCTACTGCAAACCTTCTGCGTACATCATAACCATTTGGAAAAGAAATAACGAACATCTACAACAAGAAGAAAAAAAAATCTACAAAGTGGTAGGTTTGCATCATTCTTGCTGTACCACATGGACCTATGTTCCTGGGGACCTTATTACCCATAAACGAAAAAAGAAAATGAAAAAAGAACTCAATCCGAGCATGTGGTATAAACATGAACATTAACAGTATAGATCGACCATATGCCCCCAACATTATTCACTTGAAGAAGAATTTCCAGATTTCCCTGTCTGACAATTCTGAGAAAACATGGTTTATATCTACGATTTGGTATCAGCAAGATTACCTGCAAAAGCCAGTAATAACAATAACAATTTTCTAACAAGTATAAATAAAACAAAGTCTTTTCCATTAAATTCACTTCTTCTTTCATTCTCAAACACAACCCACGTCTTCAAAACATTAATAATTTACATCAATTCAAACATTAATCATCTAAAAATTGACTGCTGCAAATAACAAGACACAAAACAATAAAAAAAATAACATGAGAATGCAAGGCCTTGAATTCTTCCTTTCTTTCATATGAATTTCTGCTTCCAAATCAAATAGTTTCTCCTTCATCTCCATGTTCTCTTTTTGTAATCGGAGGATAAATTTTCGCGCTTGGACTGGAAATTAATCATCTTTTCACTCAAAAAAATTGCATCTTTTGGAAGATTTGTAGTTACCACACCCCCAAAATCGGCGTCCAGCATTCTGTGTCTTCACACATGTTGTGAGATGCGTCTCAATTTAGCAAAAATAAATCCTCCATTCCTCTTCGACCAGCTTTGAAGAGTACGTGCTGTTGGAGCGTCTCGAGATATCTGACATGGCAAACCTAAATGGATTGAGAGTAGATGAAATATTTTTTAGGCAACAAATATATTACAAAACAATTCTTACAGATAAAATAGATCACAAACATATTAAACCCTAAGAAAAAATAGATCTGCTGTCGGCAATTTTATGGGCCGTAACCATTTATCTTCTAAGAAAAATCGAAGAAGGAATAATTACGGTTAAAACATATTTTTCTTGTAAGAAAAATCGAAGAATTAGGGTTAAAATCAGATCCGAGAGAAGGATTAGGTTTAAAATCGAAAAAATAAAGCTGCTGTCTCTCAATAAAATCCTGTGCTTGCTCTGGTTCAACTTTCAAATCTCCAAAAGCCAGTAATAACAATAACAATTTTCGAAGAATTAGGGTTAAAATCGAAGAAGAGGGAAGTAGATCAGCACAGAAAGAAAGAGCAAATACCTTTTCCGATCGACTCGATCTCTCCCTCTAGTTTCCGATCGACTCTTCCCTCTCCCTCTCGTGTTTCTCTCAGGTTTTTTGGGAGAAGCCGATCGTTTCAAAGCCTCTCCCTCTCGTTTTGATCTCTGGCGGTTTATTTTTAATCGAAGAAGAGGCTTTGAACCGAACCGAACATTATTTCCTGAACCGGCCCTTTAGTTCACTGAACCCCCCTTTTGATCTAACGGTCCCAATATTTCAGATCTAACGGCTGAGACTAAGGAGAGTTTTTAGGGGGCTTTGTTAGGAGGACTTTTGATCCCTTCCCATATATATATATATATATATATATATATATATATATATATATATATATATATATATATATAAATTATATATATATATATATATATATATATATATATATATATATATATATATATATATATATATATATATATATTATATATATATATATATATATATAAATTATATATATATATATATATATATATATATATATATATATATATATATATATTATTTTATATATATATATATATATATATATATATATATATATATATATATATAATGCCATTAAGATAAGAACGACGCTTTCTTCCCTTTTTTTTAAGTGGTCGTGGATTGTTTTCTTCTTCTTTTTTCTTTGTTTTTGTAGTTTGGCAAAAAAACGTGCAGCAAGAAAGGGTGCTTTCTTCTTTTTATTACTTTTTTAGTGTTGAGAAAAGAAAAACCAGTAACATAATGACATTTTATTTAGAAAATTTTGACTTACCCCAACTTGAATTACTCTAATTCAAGGTGCACCCCATAGTTTTACAAAAATGTATAGTACCCTCCATTTTGGACGGAAACAGTCAAAAAAATATATTTTTTGACCAAAATGTCCATGTCTTCTTCTTTCCTCAAACCCACTCCTCCCCTCGCGCGACCACCACCCCTCCCCTCGCGCGACCACCACCCCTCCCGTCGCCACCGATGCTGCTGTCGGAGGCCGCTCCCTCCCTCCGCTCCCCCTATACGGCCACCTTCCCTCCCGCCGTCGTTGTTGCCGCTGCCGGATGCCCTCCCAGTCTCCGCTCCCCACCCCCAGCCACCGTCCCTCCCGCCGCCGCTGCTACTGTTGTTGCTGCTGCAGCTGCAGCCACCAGGGAGGTGAGGGGGCCGAGGCGCGGAGGGGGGGGAGCGGAGACGGAGAGGGGGGAGCGACCTCCGGCAGCAGCAGTGCCGGTGGGAGGGGCGGTGGCCGCGGGGAGGGGGGGGAGGGAGCGGAGGCGGGAAAGGGGGGGGGGGGGGGGGGCGAAAGCGGGGACTGGGGGGGGGGGGGGAGCGGCTTCCGGCGGCAGCAGCAGCGACGGCGGGAGGGGCGGTGGCCGTAAGGGGGGAGTGAGTTAGAGGAAAGTGGAAGGCAGGGGCATTTTGGTTCGAATTTTTTTTTGACGGTTTCTATCCAAAATGGAGGGTACTATACATTTTTGTAAAATTGTGGAGTGCACCTTGAATTAGTATAATTCAAGCGGGAGGTAAGTCAAAATTTTTTCTTTTATTTATTTAGTTTTAGTTTTTTTTTTTTTGTATGTTTTGTGTGGGTGGTTGACAGTTAAGAGAGGAAGAAAACGTCTTTATCACGGAGGAAGACGACATTAATAATGGCATTTAGGAATATCCATTAGTGGTTGGTGTTAAGAAAGGAGGGGGGGGGGGGGGGGGGGGGGGGGGGGGGGGTTTAAAAAAATTAGAATCCACTATGACGTTTTTACTAGCGTTTTTAGGAAACACAATTGGTAATAGCGTTTTGTACCTTCAGACAAAAATTTATAATATTTTGACCGTTCAGTACAATTTTCAAAAAATATAAACTGTTACAGTAAAAATTCCTAAAAAACACATGAAATAACATATGCATGGATTTTGTTAAAAAAAAAAATCCTTTACAGAAAGCTATTTAGGGGGCGTTTGGTATGCGAAATACTATATAGTCGGAAATTATATATTTCCGGGAATCAAATTCCAAGGAATTAAATTCCCTGAAAAATTACATTTCCATGTTTGGGTGACAATATAAATATTCCCGGGAAAAATATTAAAATAATAATAACGAAAAAAATGAACAAATATAAAAAAACCCGGTAAAAACGACAAAAAATCGGTAAAAACAAAAAAAAATCGATAAAAGCGACAAAAAATCGGTAAAAAACGACAAAATAACAAAAAACGACAAAAACGATGAAAAACGACCAAAAAAATCGGTTAAAACGACAAAATGACCAAAAAAGCGACAAAATGTATAAACGAAAAAAATAACAAAAAAAGGGTAAAAACGACAAAATAACCAAAGTACGACAAAAACGACATAAAATCGGTAGAAATGACAAAAAAATACAAATGCGACAAAACGACAAAAAACAACAAAATAATCGGTTAAACGACAAAAAATAACCAAAAAGCGACAAAAACGAAAAATAATTGATAAAAACGACAAAAAAGGACAAAAAAATCGGTTAAAACGACCAAAAAAAAAACGGTTAAAACGACAAAAAATAATCAAAAAGCGACAAAAACGACAAAAAATCGATAAAAGCGACAAAAAAGACAAAAAATGACATAAAATCAGTAAAAGTGACCAAAAAGCAACAAAAACGACAAAAAACGACTAAAATCGGTAAAAAAATAAAAAACGCTACAAAAACGACAAAAAATCGGTTAAAAACAACAAAAAATCGGTTAAACGACAAAAAATAACAAAAAGCCGACAAAACCGACAAAATGGTAAAATCGACAAAAAAACGACAAAATGACAAAAAGACAAAGAGACCTAATATCAGTAAAAATGACCAAAAAAGCGACCAAAACGACAAAAAGACAAAAATCTGTAAAAATAACAAAAAAAGCTACAAAAACGACAAAAAATTTGCTTAAACCGACAAAAATTGACCAAAAAACGACAAACAAAAATGACAAAAATTGGGTAAAACCGACAAAAAATAATCAAAAAGCGACAAAAAAAGACAAAAAGGGGTAAAACGACCAAAAATCGCTTTAAAACGACAAAAAATGGTAAAAACGACAAAAAAGCAATAAAAACGACAAAAAATGAGTAAAAACGACAAAAAATCGTTTTAAAACGACAAAAAATTGGTAAAAATGACAAAAAAAATAATAAAGCGATAAAAACGACAAAAAAAAAGAAAAAATGTTCAAAACTAATCAAAATTGATCAAAAAAGAAGAAAAAATTTAGACAATTTTTTTTTTGTCCGGACAAAAAAAAAAAAAAAAATACCCACCTATTCTCAAGGGATAAAATTCCCATATTTTGTGGGTAAACTATTTACCCGGGTATTTATAATTTCCGGGAATAAATTTTTTATAAGCCAAACAAACGTGATAATAGATTCTCATCTTAAATTTTTCCGGGAATAAAAAAAAATACTGATACAAGACGTCTCTTATTATTTGTTTGTTTTTATCTTGACAAGTAAAAAATTTTGGTTCTATAATTAATTACATTTTAAAGGAAAATGTTATTTAAGTTATGCAAACAAAAATAAGGAAATAGAATATGTTCAGAGTCACTAAAAAAATTCTCAACGTGTCCAAAGAATGATACGTATGAAGTCAATTTTAGGAGCTCAAGAAAAAATCTCAAAGAATAATAAATTTAAGTTTGTTATAATTTAGATAAAGTCAAATATGAATGTCCTTATTTATACCCACAACAACCTATATCTCATTTCATATTATATATGTAATCAATGACAAAAGCTATTATCATTTCTAGTTTATTCTCATGTTGGTGGTTTGGTAGAGGTGCAACTCGAGTGGGCTAAACCAGAGGTTGATCGGGTAAACCCGTTAATAGGTTGGGTTAGAATTGAAGATACTCGGGTTCTGATTAAAATATTTGAACACGGTCAAAATCGAATTGGTCTCGGGTCCAACACACACACACACACACACACACACACTACATAACATGCATCACCACTACCACTAGGCTATATATATATATATATATATATATATATATATATATATATATATAATATAAAGCACAGTGGGTTTTTGGTTCGACCCACGTGTTTTGGTTCAACGATGATGAAATGACTAAATTTTTCCTCTCTCTATCAGAGAGGAGGAGGTCCCATGTTGGGTGCGGAGCAACCGGTTGTTCCAACGGCACCTCCGCCTCTAGCTCCTCTTGCACCGCCCCTCCCTCCGCCGCCTCCGCTCCATACTCGCCCACACCGTCGTCGCCGGCCTCATCCGTAACCCCTTCGTCGCAAGCAACCTCCTCTACCGTGCCGTCGACGCCGACCCTTCCTTCGCCACCTCCCTCTTCTCCGCCATGGCCGACCCCAACCCCTTCTCCTTCAACACCGCCATTGCCATCTCCGCCGACCCACTCTCTATCTACTCCCAAATGCTCTGCCGCCGCGTCCCTCCCGACTCCCACACCTTCTCTTCCTTGCTCAACACCACCGCCGTCGCCGCCGCCACCAGGTCGCTCCACGCACACGCCTTCCTCCTTGGATTCCGGCCCGACCCCTTCGTGCAGACCGTCCTGCTCACCGCCTACTCCCGACGCGGCTCCACCGACCACGTCCTACGGGCGTTCGACGAAATGTCGCACATGGATGTCGTCTTCTGGACCGCTGCCGTCTCGGGTCTCGCAGCCCTCGGACGTCCCGCGACGGCCCTGCGCGTCTTCGCCTCCATGAGGCCCCACGCTGTCCCGAAAGCCGCCACTGTGATCTTTGTCGTGTCCGCCTCCGCCGAGCTCGGGTCCGTGGCGTTGGTCCGGTGCCTGCACGCCTACGTCGAGAAGGCCGGGTTCGTGTCCGTGCCATTATGGCACGGGTTATCCACTAGTGTATATATATATATTTGGAAGGATAGATAGACATTCCCACACTTTTTGCGTCCCCATGTTCACATCCGTTGGATGTGCTTTAAGTCATCGAATCTTAACTATTGATAAATCAACTGTCAAGATTATATGACTTAAAGTACCATCCAACGGTGTAAAATAGGGGGGATGCTTGAGGATGCAAAAAGTGTGGGGATCTTGATCCTTCATATATATATATATATATATATATATATATATATATATATATATATATATATATACACACACACACTACAAGAATAAGGACTTTTCTTGACGGTGAATCCCTGTCAAGAAATGGTTATCTTGACGGTTGCAGATCCGTCAACTCGGTCGGAGTCAAGAAAAGTCCTCTCCTTTTCTTGACGGTCCCTGACAGGGCTTTTCTTGATGGTTTTTTGCCGTCATTTTATGTAGTTTTTTAACTGTTTTTAGCCGTCAAGGTAGCTCTTTTTTAGGAACCGTCAACATAGGCAAAAACTTTTTTGACTCCGGCCTAGTTGACGGTCTTTAGCCGTCAATAAAAGCATTTATTTTGACGGATAAAATCCGTCATGAAAAGCACTAATTCACGGCTATATTGTGCAGCATGATATGAATTAAAGTTGTCGTATGACAACCGTCAAGAGAAGATATCCAGAGTAACTTCAAGATAAGCATGCCAAAATTCCGTCAAGAATTATATAATATTAATCAACCACACATTATATCAATCCAGAAGCTGTACACATCAAATTACTATAAACCCAAATTTTATATTAACAAACTGTATTATTCATGCAAGAAAAACTGAAATAGTTGTCCCACCACATGTATTCTTCACTTGTCCAACCACGACATAATCCAACCATAAAGTACACATCCCACATCTATTGTTTTCATACAACTTAATTACATCCAAACCACAAACAACCATCACTTGTCACAGCCACGAAACATAATCCACCAAAACTACAAAATGAAACCAAAAAGTAGCAAACCATATCGGAGCACATCTCTCCATATCCACAGCTCCTATTCACAACATGCATATCCACCCTTTATTTTTCAGCAAGTTCCTGAGAGAACAATAACACAAAGTATCAACTTACTATTACAGGATTATCAATACAACTCGAGACAATTTGAATCACTCGAGAAGAACTGCAAGGCTAGCTATATTGAAACTATAATTCACAAACATGTATAAATCATGTAAAGAATCTGAAGGCTAGCCACTACCAAAATTGTGAGCACCCTGAATTTCGGGTTGAATTTTTTTATTTTATTTATTTTCCTGATTATTTGGTTTTGATAAATATTTTATTTTATTTATTTATCTGTAAGTGTACTTTTCCGTGCCAATGATATTTGGAGTATCAGGGATGTTCAACTCTGGAAATCTTCTTCACGAGTTTTGGAGTGGACACGATTACCTTCATGACGGTATATTGTGTCCCACCCAAACTTGTTCCCTTGTGCTCTTTCTGCTTCGCTGAACTTCGGGTCGATTTAGACCATTTGAGTATTATTTATTCTCCCACTCTTTTCCTCGACCATTTTCAGCGCGTTACCATGACATTTAAATTGGGAGCGCCAGACCAGTCAGTTTCTTGAAACCAACTCCTCATTGATGATCTACTCGAGACGCTCGTCACCCATGACCTTCGTTTCCCACTCATTCATGTCATTTTGGGCTCCATTGATTCGCACAACTTTTCCGATGCGTGACCCGATTTTATTCACGCCACGGCGTCACATTCATTTTCCAACTTGATTTGTGGGTCCCCTGTCGACCAAAACCTGTCAGCCCCAACTATGGACATGGCCCACTTTGAGCCTACTATCCGTCCGCCACTTGTGTCCCATTATTTGGAATCCCTATGTGCTACTTATTTCTCCATGATCATCAACGCCTATTTTCTAATTCAGTTTTTGCACAATGTCCAGTTTTGATCCAATCCGGCTCCACCGAGTCCAGCCCAGCTCCATATTATTCTCCATCATGACACCCACATATTTTCTCGCCCAAAAATATCAAGTACTCATTTTGTCTATTTCTCTATATTTAATAGAATTTTTCTATTGATTTTTAATTCCCTTTAGAATGGCAATTTCCCTCTACATTATTCTAGCCTTTGATTTTTCCTATTCTAAATCCTCACCCTTCATTCCCATGACAACTCTCCACTCCCTCACAGCACCCCTAGCCGCCCTAATCCCAAAGTTGGATAACCTTTTCTTCTTTCTTATTTTTTTTATTCTCATCTCTTTCTCTCTCTCCCTTTCAAATACTCCAACAGCAAAACCAAGCCATGCAACACCCGACCACTTCTCCTTGGCCCGACCACCCTCACCTAGGCCGTCGGCCACCATCCCCAGCCGGCCGCACCACCCACAGCAGCCTCTTCCATCCATCTCCTTCAATATCACCACCACCAATTTTCCCTCCTTTTTATCTTCATCATCACCCACACCATAGCCTTTACCACCATCACTATTTTCGGCGCCCCACCGCCACTGTGGCGCGTGCCACCGCCCCTCGCCGTGCCTGAGCGTCGCTGTGGCCGCGCCACCACGCCTAGCTGGGCTACGTGCCACCGCACAAAGCGGCCACAACAGCAAACAGTAGCTGCGACGGCAGCAACAGCGCTGGCAGCGCTGGTAGCGCGCGCGCGCGAGCGCTGGCGCCGCTACGCGCCGCCGTGGCTCCGGCGACCCCCGTCGTGGGTAGCCCCCCTCTGGCCGCACCCCAGGCTGCCTTCCCCTGGCGGCCAACGTCCTCCGGGACGCGCCGTCGAGGCGATTCGTGCGTTTTTGGACGAGATCCCGTTGGCGCGCGCGAGTTTGGAACTCAGAATTAGCGTTCCGTCACAGCGACTTCGCGCACGTTTTCCCGGAGATCCGACCATTGGATAGGCGATTTCTTCGTACCGTCGCAATCTCGGTATATCCACCTTCATCCCTGTCAATTTTCGTCCGTTAATTTTATCGTTTGATACATGAAAACCGGCCACCAAGTTGACCGTTTAAATTGTATTAAATTTGGACAGTTTCGCGGGGCCAACTTCGTCAGCTTGTATCTCCTCCACCGCAGCTCCATTTGGCGTGCTACCAGTTCTGGTGCGAAGCTGGTTTAACCCTCTTGCTACCCCTCCAGTTTCGTTTTATTGTGAGCTTGTTTGATTGGTTGAATTCGACGCCAAATTTGGCCGTCCGAATTCGTAATTTCCAACTTGTAAAATTCTATTTTGAACACGGGACTCCAGATTTCATTTCTGACACCACCATTAGACCTGTGGCGTCGTTCTGGCATGTTTTCATATAAAATTTGTTAGATTTGGAGAACGTGGGCCCGGGCACGTTTTTCGGTGCAAAACGGGTCCCACATTCTGGATCAACGGGACTTTTTGACGTCGGCTCATCGGAATCCAATTCCGGATATACCGTTGAGTTCGTATCGTCATTCTGGACTCGTTGACATATAATTTTCTAGGTTTTGGTGGACATTGGGTCTGGCACGCATTTCGGTACAAGTCGGATACCAATATCCGGGTCAACGGGTCATTTTGAGATCGGCTCATCGGAATCCAATTCCGGAGATACCGTTGAGTTCGTATCATCATTCTGGACTCGTTGACAGGTAGTTTGCTGAGTTTTGAGAACTTTGGCTCCGGCACGTATTTCCGTGCAAATCGGAATTCCAAGTTCTGGTCAACGGGCCAAATTGAGATCGGGACATCGGAATCCAATTCTGGAGATACCGTTGGGTTCGTATCGACATTCTGGTTGCGTGGACATATAATTTGTTATATTTTATAGACTTATTTTCTTGCACGTTTTTCGGTGCAAAACGGCTCCGACACGGACACTGTTTTGACCCGAAATTATCTTTTTGCCCTTGTGTCCAAATTGGACCGTTGGGTAGGCTATCCTAGCTAATTTGACCATTCTGGACACGTTGGCGATGTTCATTTCATCGTCCGACAATATTTGTTGATAATTTCTCTAAGTTTAACCTTTTTATAATTAATTAATAATTAATTCATATAATATTCGTATTTCGGGATTAGTACAACGAAACTGAGATCAGCCAATTCCAGTGATCTCGCATCGCTGAAATTGACAAGTTGGACACGTGGATCACTATAATAAGATTATCAACCTTACCGATAATCTCCTTATCTCGATTTGCGTGTCGTAAGTTTTGACGTACAAATAACGAAGTACACTTTATATTAGACTAGAATTGACCCTGTTTGACCAGAGTTGACCAGTTGACCCAAAGTCAACTGTAAGTCAACACTTGACCTAGTTTGACTAGATTATTGAGCGGAGTTGACCTAGAGTTAATTTGACTAGAAGAACCTAGGATAAAATAGATTGTTTGTAGATTCATTTATTACAACTTGAACCCCTTGTAACCTGTGTTGCTTTAAATAGGACTCTGTGGCTTCAGTGGGACCCCATATACTTATCAGCTGTTCAGGTTATCGAGGCGAGTACATTCTCTGATCATTTCATATCCAGCTTAGAATTATATTCCTGCTTTAAATTACTATACTTGATGCTGTCACGACATTATCACGGATTAGTACTATACGGATCTCTTCATGCGATGTTATCCTCCTCGGGAGCATCGGGTACATTATGTCATGTGCGTTTCACTTTCATCATGTACTCCTGTGCTTTTATTACATGTGCACTCCTGTGAATCTTGTAATCTCATGTTCACGGAGCCCCATGTATACTATCATGTGCACCCTATATGGGCCCCCATGTGATATCCTGTGCAATAACATAACCTGTTTAGATCCTTGTGTATTGATTGGGGATACGGGGGAGCGCTAGTAGTCGTGTGAACAATTCCTTTGTAGTGTAGATTCCTGTGCACCTCGACATCCTGTGCAAATCTGTCCTGTTCACATGTGCTATCTCGTACTCTGACTCACTAGTCACTGTTAGTTCTCTATGTATAGTAGATATTTCTATTACAGTTCTCTCTCTCTGTTTACATACTGTATTTCTTCAGATCTTGTATCTTACTTTACTGCATGATTATATTTTCTAACCTGCTATGAACTGTTGAGATGTAATGTGCTCGTTCCAGTCCTAACTGGACCTGTTGATAAATTTTACAGATAGCCTGGAGGTGCCTGCTAGCCTAGAGGAGACACATTAGAGGTTGTTTAAGTAGTTATTCCTTTTTGTCTGGAGTTGTATTTACTTTGTGGATTACTGTATCTTATTTAGTTTTGAGATGTACTTCTGGGTTCATGTACCTTAGACACTTAGACTTCTATCTCCTGTATCTCTTTTGGATTTTATGTTTTATCTATTCTTATCATGCTCTACCTTAGATGTGATTGAGTTGTATCTGCTATGTCACCCCCATTCGGGGAGTATAAACTGTTTAGTCTTATACTGTTAGATGCATTGAGACCTAGGACAGCGTTCTACCGTCGACACTGCGGCGTAGGCTGGGCGTTGTTACGTTCTCGTGCCCTAACTCTAGGGTGCGGGTCGTGACACATTTTTAGTGGTGGCCCATGCAGGTCGAGTTTGTGTAGTGGTATTCGAACTAGAGTACCACTACAGCCTGCAGTAGGATTAGGATATATTTTGAAGGTACTCAATCACAGATAGGAACCCTTGAGAGATTCCCGGGACGACCCTGGAGAATCTTATTTAACTTCGATTTGAAAACTCTCTTTTTTTCCTTGATTTAATTTATTTTACTTTTGTTGTTAAATTTGATTTTTATGGATTATTGTTGAATTTGAGTTTGTATTTATTTTGATGGAAGATTTTCGAATCTTGAATTTTGATGATAGCTGTTGCATTCGAGTTTGTATTTTGATGGATTTTGTTCATTTTGAATTTTGATGTTCGTTAATAAATTTGATTTGATTTTGAGTATTCCTTATTGATTAATTTAATTTTTGGCAAGATGAAATTATATGAGCTAGGTCGTCTTTGTTATGGAATCTAGTCTTTTATAGTCACATTAGCCAGCATGGTGAGGACATATAGTCTGACTCTGGATATATTTCTCGGATGTGAGAATTTAAGGTTTTCGCAGCCAAGCATGCGGCACCGCGAAAATGTTAAATACCATGATTCTAGAGATATGTGCATAAGTCAAGGGCTCTGTGATTATCGTAGCCTTGCTTACTAGTATGACGAGGATTTAGAGTACCATGATTTTGGATAAACGCATATGATTATCGGATTGCACCTTAAAATATTTTGAACATGTTTTCTCTACTTTTTCTCAGTCATTCAAAAAAAAAAGGAATTATTGTTTGATGTTTTGCCTAGTTTCTTGTCATTTAACTTAAGAGTATGTTAGTTGTTTTCATAAACCTTTGTGTAACTTCTTGCTATGAGTTTTTCTTAATACAATGAATCGATGATTTTACTAGATTTTGTCTTGGATTTGATAATTTAGCACTGGGTTTCAAAATGGTTTTTCCTTAATCAGATAAACAAAACAGATTTTATCGTTAATTCCTTCTTGCTATTAATCTTGTATTAGATGATAATAAAACTATCTTGATTTCGTCAATCACCTGCTTGCAATCTTGGTAGGAATCTAAATGTTAGTCTTAACGTAGAATTAATTTTATTGGGACATGAGAATATGTATATGAATATATATATAACAGACACCTTGCCTAACACGTATGCATGCTACACTTGATTTTTCCACATATTTAGATACATATTGATATGTTGTTGATGTCCAATTTTTCATAACCAATATTTCTGGTTCTCTGCTTTTCCATGTTTAAATTCGTAATTTAAATATAAATTTTATGTTATTAGTTTTGTCCACATAACTGCACCTGTATGTTATACATAGAGTTTCAATTCAAAAAATTGGTTAAGTTATGTTAAATTTGTAAAATCTAAGACTGTGTACATATTGACCTTTAATGCTGAATTTCCAAATGTTAGTTCAAATTGCTGTTTTATTTTCTTAAATATAATATTGAGCTACCTTGTGGGAAGTAGGATATAAATTTAAGTTTCATATTCTTACATGCTAGTTTGTGATAAACATTGAGTTGGGTTTTAATGTTCAAGTTCTCCAAAATTCTGAAAACTAGTTACATGTTAACATTTTTACATTGATTTCCATGTTTAGTTAAATTTCAGATTTAATATGTAATATTGAACTGTATGCGTAGGTAAATATATTGATAGTGTGTTAGTGTTTCTTTTCTATCATGTTAGGATGTGTTAGGACCATTGAGATTGGTTGTGATGTTTCAAACCCTAAAATCTGAGACCGCATTATGTTCATAATTTCCATGGTTTAAATGTTAGCTTGTTTTCAGATTTTATATGTCAATGTTGAACTAAACCTGGATTTAACCTTTCAATACTAAGCTATAACCCTGTACAAGGACACACACACACTCTCTAACATAGTATATACTGTCATTTAACCTAATCTTCCTCTCTATGTTATGATCATGTATCTATATAGATATATATAGTTTTTATACATCCATGTTATAATTTGTATAGATACATAAGTTAGTTTCTACCTTTTTTTTATATGGTTAGCTATGCATGTTATGATTAAATAAGTTGCGTGTTGCGTATTGTAGGGTGTTTAACCAAAATGCCATGATTAGTGTAACTTGATAGCTGTTGTTTTAAAACCCAAATTCTCATATATACTTTTATGTATACTCACGTACACACACGCCTACTATCTAACCGTATGAACATATCCCCATACACATGATGCTAGTTTTCGCTCTCTAACGCTCTCTCTGTATATATATTGTGATTGGATTTCAATGCAAGTGACTTTCGATTCTTTAACTTGTGATTTTGATTTTTTTGGGATAGTATTTTTTTCAAATGATTGGTAGTTACCTTCCTTTATTTTTTTTTATTTTTTTTATGAGTACCAGTTTTCATATGGGGTGGTAGACAATTTTATAGTTTTGATGGTTGTTGTTTCTGTATCTTTCTATTTTAGCACCCTGGGTTGCTTGCGTGTTTGATACCCTATGACCGTTGGTTAGCATGACTAGTAAACCTAGATGAGACTTCACTGTCACCGTATGCCATGACCCTGTATGCCGTTCTTTTATTTGATGGTATGTTTTATTTAAGTTCTGGGACTTTGATTTTTTTTTGGGGGGTTTGACCTAGAGGGAGTAGGGATATTTTAATTTCGAGGACGAAATTTTTATAAGGTGGGTAGGATGTGAGCACCCTGAATTTCGGGTTGAATTTTTTTTATTTTATTTATTTTCCTGATTATTTGGTTTTGATAAATATTTTATTTTATTTATTTATCTGTAAGTGTACTTTCCCGTGCCAATGATATTTGGAGTATCAGGGATGTTCAACTCTGGAAATCTTCTTCACGAGTTTTGGAGTGGACACGATTACCTTCATGACGGTATATGGTGTCCCACCCAAACTTGTTCCCTTGTGCTCTTTCTGCTTCGCTGAACTTCGGGTCGATTTAGACCATTTGAGTATTATTTATTCTCCCACTCTTTTCCTCGATCATTTTCAGCGCGTTACCATGACATTTAAATTGGGAGCGCCAGACCAGTCAGTTTCTTGAAACCAACTCCTCATTGATGATCTACTCGAGACGCTCGTCACCCATGACCTTCGTTTCCCACTCATTCATGTCATTTTGGGCTCCATTTGATTCGCACAACTTTCCCGACGCGTGACCCGATTTTATTCACGCCACGGCGTCACATTCATTTTCCAACTTGATTTGTGGGTCCCCTGTCGACCAAAACCTGTCAGCCCCAACTATGGACATGGCCCACTTTGAGCCTACTATCCGTCCGCCACTTGTGTCCCATTATTTGGAATCCCCATGTGCTACTTATTTCTCCATGATCATCAACGCCTATTTTCTAATTCGGTTTTTGCACAATGTCCAGTTTTGATCCAATCCGGCTCCACCGAGTCCAGCCCAGCTCCATATTATTCTCCATCATGACACCCACATATTTTCTCGCCCAAAAATACCAAGTACTCATTTTGTCTATTTCTCTATATTTAATAGAATTTTTTTATTGATTTTTAATTCCCTTTAGAATGGCAATTTCCCTCTACATTATTCTAGCCTTTGATTTTCCCTATTCTAAATCCTCACCCTTCATTCCCATGACAACTCTCCACTCCCTCACAGCACCCCAAGCCGGCCCTAATCCCAAAGTTGGATAACCTTTTCTTCTTTCTCATTTTTTTTATTCTCATCTCTTTCTCTCTCTCTCCCTTTCAAATACTCCAACAGCAAAACCAAGCCATGCAACACCCGACCACTTCTCCTTGGCCCGACCACCCTCACCTAGGCCGTCGGCCACCGTCCCCAGCCGGCCGTACCACCCACAGCAGCCTCTTCCATCCATCTCCTTCAATATCACCACCACCAATTTTTCCTCCTTTTCATCTTCATCATCACTCACACCATAGCCTTCACCACCATCACCATTTCCGGCGCCCCACCGCTACTGTGGCACGTGCCACCGCCCCTTGCCACGCCTGAGCGTCGTTGTGGCCATGCCACCGCGCCTAGCTGGGCTGCGCGCCACCGCACAAAGCGGCCACAGCAGCAAACAGTAGCTGCGACGGCAGCAACAGCGCTGGCAGCGCTGGTAGCGCGCGCGCGCGAGCGCTGGCGCCGCCACGCGCCGCCGTGGCTCCGGCGACCCCCGCCGTGGGTAGCCCCCCTCTGGCCGCACCCCAGGCTGCCTTCCCCTGGCGGCCAACGTCCTCCGGGACGCGCCGTCGAGGCGATTCGTGCGTTTTGGACGAGATCCCGTCGGCGCGCGCGAGTTTGGAACTCAGAATTGGCGTTCCGTCACAGCGATTTCGCGTACGTTTTTCCGGAGATCCGACCGTTAGATCGGCGATTTCTTCGCACCGTCGCAATCTCGGTATATCCACCTTCATCCCTGTCAATTTTTGTCTGTTAATTTTATCGTTTGATACATGAAAACCGGCCACCAAGTTAACCGTTTAAATTGTTTTAAATTTGGACAGTTTCGCGGGGCCAACTTCGTCAGCTTGTATCTCCTCCACCGCAGCTCCGTTTGGCGTGCTACCAATTCCGGTGCGAAGCTGGTATAACCCTCTTGCTACCCCTCCAGTTTCGTTTTATTGTGAGCTTGTTTGATTGGTTGAATTCGACGTCAAAGTTGGCCGTCCGAATTCGTAATTTCCAACTTGTAAAATTCCATTTTTGAACACGGGACTCCAGATTTCATTTCTGACACCACCATTAGACTTATGGCGTCGTTCTGGCATGTTTTCATATAAAATTTGTTAGATTTGGAGAACGTGGGCCCAGGCACATTTTTCGGTGCAAAACGGGTCCCACATTCTGGGTCAACGGGACTTTTTGACGTCGGCTCATCGGAATCCAATTCCGGATATACCGTTGAGTTCGTATCGTCATTCTGGACTCGTTGACATATAATTTGCTAGGTTTTGGTGGACATTGGGTCTGGCACGCATTTCGGTGCAAGTCGGATACCAATATCCGGGTCAACGGGTCATTTTGAGATCGGCTCATCGGAATCCAATTCCGGAGATACCGTTGAGTTCGTATCATCATTCTGGACTCGTTGACAGGTAGTTTGCTGAGTTTTGAGAACTTTGGCTCCGGCACGCATTTTCGTGCAAATCGGAATTCTAAGTTCTGGTCAACGGGCCAAATTGAGATCGGGACATCGGAATCCAATTCTGGAGATACCGTTGGGTTCGTATCGACATTCTGGTTGCATGGACATATAATTTGTTATATTTTATAGACTTGTTTTCTTGCACGTTTTTTGGTGCAAAACGGCTCCGACACGGACACTGTTTTGACCCGAAATTATCTTTTTGCCCTTGTGTCCAAATTGGACCGTTGGGTAGGCTATCCTAGCTAATTTGACCATTCTGGACACGTTGGCGATGTTCATTTCATCGTCCGACAATGTTTATTGATAATTTCTCTAAGTTTAACCTTTTTATAATTAATTAATAATTAATTCATATAATGTTCGTATTTCGGGATTAGTACAACGAAACTGAGATCAGCCAATTCCAGTGATCTCACATCGCTGAAATTGACAAGTTGGACACGTGGATCACTATAATAAGATTATCAATCTTACCGATAATCTCCTTATCTCGATTTGCGTGTCGTAAGTTTTGACGTACAAATAACGAAGTACACTTTATATTAGACTAGAATTGACCCTGTTTGACCAGAGTTGACCAGTTGACCCAAAGTCAACTGTAAGTCAACACTTGACCTAGTTTGACTAGATTATTGACCGGAGTTGACCTAGAGTTAATTTGACTAGAAGAACCTAGGATAAAATAGATTGTTTGTAGATTCATTTATTACAACTTGAACCCCTTGTAACCTGTGTTGCTTTAAATAGGACTCTGTGGCTTCAGTGGGACCCCCTATACTTATCAGCTGTTTAGGTTATCGAGGCGAGTACATTCTCTGATCATTTCATATCCAGCTTAGAATTATATTCCTGCTTTAAATTACTATACTTGATGTTGTCACGACATTATCATGGATTAGTACTATACGGATCTCTTCATGCGATATTATCCCCCTCGGGAGCATCGGGTACATTATGTCATGTGCGTTTTACTTTCATCATGTACTCCTGTGCTTTTATTACATGTGCACTCCTGTGAATCTTGTACTCTCATGTTCACGGAGCCCCATGTATACTATCATGTGCACCCTATATGGGCCCCCATGTGATATCCTGTGCAATAACATAACCTGTTTAGATCCTTGTGTATTGATTGGGGATACGGGGGAGTGCTAGTAGTCGTGTGAACAATTCCTTTGTAGTGTAGATTCCTGTGCACCTCGACATCCTGTGCAAATCTGTCATGTTCACATGTGCTATCTCGTACTCTGACTCACTAGCCACTGTTAGTTCTCTATGTATAGTAGATATTTCTATTACAGTTCTCTCTCTCTGTTTACATACTGTATTTCTTCAGATCTTGTATCTTACTTTACTGCATGATTATATTTTCTAACCTGCTATGAACTGTTGAGATGTAATGTGCTCGTTCCAGTCCTGACTGGACCTGTTGATAAATTTTACAGATAGCCTGGAGGTGCCTGCTAGCCTAGAGGAGACACATTAGAGGTTGTTTAAGTAGTTATTCCTTTTTGTCTGGAGTTGTATTTACTTTGTGGATTACTGTATCTTATTTAGTTTTGAGATGTACTTCTGGGTTCATGTACCTTAGACACTTTGACTTCTATCTCCTGTATCTCTTTTGGATTTCATGTTTTATCTATTCTTATCATGCTCTACCTTAGATGTGATTGAGTTGTATCTGCTATGTCACCCCCATTCGGGGAGTATAAACTGTTTAGTCTTATACTGTTAGATGCATTGAGACCTAGGACAACGTTCTACCGCCGACACTGCGGCGTAGGCTGGGCGTTGTTACATTCTCGTGCCCTAACTCTAGGGTACGGGTCGTGACAAAAATAAGTCATATCAGCGACGCATTTAGCGACTCCAAGATAGAATGTCGCTAATTTTTGGGGGTTTAGCGACGTTTGTCTAAGACGTCGCTGTTTGTCGCCAACAACGACTAATAGCGACGTCTAGCGGCTATAATTTGTTAAATGGGAATCTGCGTCGCAAGTTCGTCGGTACACGTTGCTGATATAGCGACGTATAGCGACGCATTTTAAGCAGCGTCGCCGTTTATTAAATATCAGCGACGTTTAGCGACGTCCTAAAAGGAAGTCGCTAATCGTTTCATATAGCCGGCGAGGGTTTCCTTTTCGATCATTCACAAATTTCTCCCATAATTTTTTGTGCACTCGATGCGACGCTCCTCCGGCGATTTCCCTCCTCCGGCCTCCTCCTCCGCGGCGCTCCTCCGGCGATCTCCCTCCTCCGGCCTCCTCCTTCTCCTCCTCCTCCTTCCTCAGGTAGCTCCTCCCCAGTTTCTCCTCGTCTTCTAGCTCTCTCTCTCGATTCTAGTTCGTGTCCACGAGAGCGTGGACTCGCTGCGGGAGACACGAGAGCGTGGACTCGCTTCTAGTTCGTGTGACACCTATTTTGTTGGTTTGGACACGTCGTGTCCTACTGTGTGGACACGAGACTCACAGTATGACACATATATACTGATACTGGGAGTTTTTTGGGCATATCAACTGTCAATTTGATGTTTGGCTTGGATTCGAATTCTAATTTAGGGTTCAAGCCCTATATACTGATACTGGGAGTTTTTTTGGGCATTTTTAGGGTTTTGAAATGATGAATAAATTGACTAATAATTATTATCGAGCCCTATAAAATTTCAGCTATGTCACGAAGGATGGATACTAATCCTGTGAATGAGTTTTCTCCTAAGTATTCTCGACAGTTGAGTATGATTTAGCTCACTGACATTTCTGAAACATGGAATGACTAGTGTAGGGTATGTTGGTCAGGTTTTGGCAGAGTTGGGATATGATAGTATGTATGTTACAATTAACAAGGAATGCTGTTGACACCAAATGTTGCACGACAGGTTACTTGAGTAACCTGGAATGTTTTACCTACTGAAACAAATGGTTTGGGCAAGGGTGTGTATAGGTTTGTCATCAGATGGTATGAGATTTGCCTGCCAAGTTCTGAACAGCAGTCCAGGCTGCCTGCTTAGTTGAAAGTCTTAATTAGACTTTCTGTTCAGTACCCTTTGACTGAATTATGTTGACCTGAATACCATATTTTAAATCCTAAATCTACGGTACGACATCGTCAGGCCCAGCCCTGGCGCAGGGCAGCCTGGGCCACAGCCCAGGGCCCCAAAGGAAAGGGGGCACCATTTGTTGCCCAGGCCCAAAATCAATTCATCTTCAGGTTTAAAGCCAAACGGTGGGTTCTTTTTTCAACACAGCCGCAGGAGAAGAAGAATAGACAGGAGTTTACAAATTACACGCGGACGCGGGCGGCGGGAGAAGAAGAATCGACGGGTTGACCATCATTAGCCGTTGAAAGAATATTTCTAGATAGAAGCAAAATCTATTCATCTTCCCATTCTTCTTATGTTCTCTATATTAAGACATTAGTTATTGAGATTCATCTTCTACCTTCTTTTCTTATATTTTCCTATTCAAGACAAAGAAAATCAAAGGGGGCAAGGAGGCGCTGGTGGTGGTGTGGCGATTGTTGGCGTTGGGGGTGGATGGAGCACTGGAGTCTGGAGGCCTCTCAAGGTTCTTTCTTTCTTTACTTCATTCAGCAACTTCATATGTTTGATGAAATGTCATAGTCTGCCGACATGGCCATATGTATGTGCTACAAAAAGCACAGCTTGAGAATCATCTTGTTGTTATCTGAACTTTATTGCTTCCCTATATTATGACCCGGTTAAATTTTAAACTAAGAGCTTCACGATTCACAGTTACTTGGTGATGTATTGTGCAAGATTACTAAACAATCTTTATTACGTTCTACTATGGAATCTAAACTTTATAGCTTTAATTTTTTCTTCTTTTCTTCTTTTCCTTTTTTTTATTTTTACTTTGCAACTTGAGGGTGGATTCCTAGGCCTTGGTCTATTATTGAGAGGGAGCTCCAAAATTTCTGGACACCAGATCCAATATAATGCATATAATGTGGAAGTTAGTGGTAGAACCACTGAACCATATGCTGAAGTCTTAATTCCTATCCCTGATGAAATTCTTGAAGCTACATACTTCCGGATTCATATTAGAGAGATTGAGTTCATACTAATAGGCCCACTTGATTAGAACTTAGAAAACACATATAAACTGACATCTTCTTTGCATCACTCTTGGCCTCTCTTCAAATATTTGGAGAGTTTCTATTTCTATTTATGCCTAGGTCTCTTCATTTGATAGTCTATTCTGAGAAATAATTGCCTAATTGGAAATGGTACTGCTTCGAATTCTTGATTGATTGTAACTTAAATTTAATTCGTACGAGGAGTTCATCAAATATGATTCTGAAGTGAAGAGGAAAGTTTAATGTTTGAACTTGGAAGACATTTAAGTTTGAACTTGGAAGGAATATTGTTGCTCTTGATTTGTCAATTTTGTATGTTGCCAATTGGGCCCTTAATGTTAATCTTGCATCCCATTATGCCATTTATATGCTGTTATTGTTCAATATGGGAATTGTAATTTTTTATGAATTCAAAATATAGTTTATTAGCTCTAGAGTTTTTCTTAATTCAAAATATAGTGATTTATTATTGAGCCCTTAATGTTAATATTGCATTCTATTTCTGAATGTTAATATCCGTGCTCATCACATATTGGTTGTGGGACGAGCACAAATACTTTAACAAAGGAGACCACCATGCTGTCAGGAACCTCTCACTCGAGCTCTACACGAAGGATGCCTACTTGAGCTCTGGGGCAAAGTTTTGGATCGGAGCAAGAATCTGTTGACGGAGCACATCCACCATGCTGTCAGAAAAAATAGTAACGGTGAGAGACCCATCTGAGTAGGACGTAGACACTCAATCCCACTACTGATATCATTCTTGTAAAGGTGATCTCTCAGAGTATACGTCCTACTCAGATGGATCTCTCAGAGTATCCTCTCCGGTTGGGTTGTGTTCTGAGCCATCTGTTCTCACACTTAAAATACATATGAATTAGAACTGTGTTTTGTATTTTCGGCGAACTAAGGGATTTGCTTATGTATTTTGTATTTTGGTTTCTGTATTTTGGCTCCAGCTCCATTTGCATTAATCTACGGTACGACATGGTCCCTGCAGCCATTCGACTGGCGAGGCAGAAACTATGTAGCCATAGATAAAGTTGACTGTCCTCCGACCCTCATCCCTCGGCAATGATGATACGACAACCTATCACTATATCTTATATAGTAGTAGATGATGTTTTAGTATTACATTATATGAGTTCATCTTGATTCTGTTATATCCTTCAGATACTAGATACGATAAGAACATATACTACACCATTTTTACAAAATATAGATGATTCACACTAATGTATGCTAGAATAAATTTTGGGTTGTGTTCTGAGCCATCCTTCATCTGCCCCCTTCCCTGTCCCTCTCGTTATGTCGCGAACCTCTTTCTCTATGCCATCAAAATCAGAATCCTCGACTCTCTTTCGCTTCTTGGATATTGACCCAGCTTCCAATCTCTCATTTCCCTCCGGGTCCACTCTACTCCCAATCTCTTCCTCTTTTATACACGGATCTACAGAATCAATACCATCCAAGGAAGGCAAAATTGAATCAGCATTATCTTCCGGATCGTCCTCATCAAGGCATAACGGGCTGCTCAGCGTGCCCAGCTTCTTCAAATTCTCGCTGGCTGCAGAGTCGAAATGGGAACGGATCCTCTTTGCCGGCCCGGAGCTCTGATTCGCACTCGTCGCCTCGCTACCGGTTTTCTCTCTTCCTCTGACGCGGGTCATAAGAAAAAAAATTTCGTACCTCTTCTTCACATAAACATCATTGCCACCTTGTACTCGAGCCTCATCGTCTGTGACGCTATCCAACTTCTCGGTGCCTACATTGTCACTTGAATCTCCCCTTCGACTCGTATCGTCCTCTTCTTCGCCTGCCCTTTTGCTCCCTGTCTTGCAATCATCTACTATCACCGCCGACTCATTCGACTCCTTCTCCGATGACTCCGAGGAGGAGGAGGAGGAGAAAGACTCGGAGAAGGAGTCGAATGAGTCGGCGGTGATAGCAGATGATTGCAAGACAGAGAGCGAAAAGACAGGCGAAGAAGAGGACGATACGAGTCAAAAGAAAAATTCAAGTGACAATGTAGGCACCGAGAAGTTGGATAGAGTCACAGACGAGGAAGCTTGAGTACAAGGCGGGTAATGATGATTATGTGAAGAAGAGGTACAAAATTTCTTTTCTTATGACCTGCGTCAGAGGAGGAGAGAAAACCGGTAGCGAGGCGACGAGTGCGAGTCAGAGCTCCGGGCCGGCAAAGAGGACCCGTTCCCATTTTGACTATATAGCCAGCGAGAAGTTGAAGAAGCTGGGCACGCTGAGCAGTCCGTTATGCCTTGATGAGGACGATCAGGACGACAATGCTGATTCAGCATCTTCCTTCTCCTCTCCTCCACCATGGCTCTGGACCCATCTGTTCCTCCCTACTTCCCTTCTTCTTATTTGACTCTCCCAGCCACATATGATATCCACCTCAAGTGTAGAGTCGGGGGAGAAGAAGTGGGCAGGAAGAGGAGGGGGAAGCAGCACAGCCGACGGCATGACCCGGAGGAAGTACAGATGTTTTCTTCAACAGCCGTAGGAGAACGTAATAAAGAGTTTGGAGGATTATGTCAAAACACACGGCTTAGAAAATTATGACATGTTAGTCTTCCGACACCGCGGTAACATGGTTGTCACATTAAGGGGTCTTTGACAAGGCGATATGTTGTGAAAAGATATATCATTATAGTTCTCCTATACGGATGTTGAAGAAAACCTCTGTACTTCCTCCGGGTCATGCCGCCGGCTGTGCTGCTTCCCCTTCCTCTTCCTGCCCACTTCTTCTCTCCCGACTCTACACTTGAGGTGGATATCATATGTGGCTGAGAGAGTCAAATAAGAAGAAGGGAAGTAGGGAGAAGCAGATGGGTCCAGAGCCATGGTGGAGGAGAGGAGAAGGAAGATGCTTGATCAGAACTTGGGGTGAAAAAGTCGTGACGTTGATAGCGTGAGAGAGGGAGGGAAGTGGCTGCATGCCTTTGGCTCACTCGAGCGGTATTTGTCCTCCGACCCTCATCCCTCGGCAATGATGATACGACAACCTATCACTATATCTTATATAGTAGTAGATGATGTCTTAGTATTAAATTATGTGAGTTCATCTTGATTCTGTTACATTCTTCAGATACTAGATACGATAAGAACATATACTACACCATATGTACAGAACATAGATGAATCACACTAATGTATGCTAGAATAAATTTTGGGTTGTGTTCTGAGCCATTCGTTCCCATACTTGGCAATTAAGTTGTGGACCATTATGTTTGACATTGTTGTTACAAATTTTCATATATCTGTGTTGATTGATGAGATTCTGTTTCAAACGTGTTCGTGATTGTGTGTATCTGTGTTGTTTGATACTGTGTTCGTGATACACACCGTCGTTGTTGTAACAAATGGTGCAGGGGATGCTGCAAATGCTGCAAATACTGCAGGGGATGCTACAAATGCTGTATTTTTTTAAGATTAGCAACGTTCAGCAACTCTCAGCGACGTCCAGAGCCATGGTGGAGGAGAGGAGAAGGAAGATGCCTTTGGCTGAGAGAGTCAAATAAGAAGAAGGGAAGTAGGGAGGAGCAGATGGGTCCAGAGCCATGGTGGAGGAGAGGAGAAGGAAGATGCTTGATCAGAACTTGAGGTAGAAAAGTTGTGACGTTGATAGTGTGAGAGAGGGAGGGAAGTGGCTGCATGCCTTTGGCTCACTCGAGCGGTATTTATCCTCCGACCCTCATCCCTCGGCAATGATGATACAACAACCTATCACTATATCTTATATAGTAGTAGATGATGTCTTAGTATTACATTATGTGAGTTCATCTTGATTCTGTTATATTCTTCAGATACTAGATACGATAAGAACATATACTACACCATATGTACAAAACATAGATGATTCACACTAATATATGCTAGAATAAATTTTGGGTTGTGTTCTGAGCCATTTCGTTCCCATACTTGGCAATTAAGTTGTGGACTATTATGTTTAACATTGTTGTTACAAATTTTTATATATCTGTGTTGAATGATGAGATTGTGTTTCAAACGTGTTCGTGATTGTGTGTATCTGTGTTGTTTGATACTGTGTTCGTGATACACACCGTTGTTGTTGTAACAAATGGTGTAGAGGATGCTGCAAA
This sequence comes from Iris pallida, assembly GCA_029216955.1. Taxonomy (NCBI): domain Eukaryota; kingdom Viridiplantae; phylum Streptophyta; class Magnoliopsida; order Asparagales; family Iridaceae; genus Iris; species Iris pallida. Next base: position 5,819,901 of record JANAVB010037618.1, read on the forward strand.
TGCTGCAGGGGATGCTGCAAATGCTATATTTTTTTATTTTTTTTTCAAGATTAGCGACGTTCAGCGACTCTCAGCGACGTCCAGCGACGATGGCAACGTCGCTAAGTAAGTATCACAACGTCGCTAACTGTGATGAGTACCGTCACTGATCGTCACTAAACGTCGCTACGTAAGACGTTGCTAAACATCGCTATATGTCGGTACTATAGCGACGTAGCAAAGTCGCAGAACGTCGCCATTTGGCTCTCAAGCCAGGTCACCATCGATGCATGTCAAGTTGCTCAACGTCGCTAGGTTGCGTCGGTAAATGATGACGTTTTACGTCGCTGGTAGTCGCTGAATTAGCGACGTGTCCGTGTCGCTGAGTGTCGTCGCTATAGCGACGTATTGCGACGTTTTGTTGTTTAGCGACTAGGTTAATCGCGACTACGTGCAAACGTCGCTAAATACGTCGCTAATCGATATTAGCGACATATTTTTCCTTTTTAGCGACGTCCTGAGGCGTCGCTGATTTGACAGATTTTAGTAGTGAGCTAAATTGTCAATCATGTAAAGTTTCTCACTATAATTGAAACTATATATAATTCGAAACTGCAACAGAAAGATGCGATACTGAAACAACCAAGTATTGGTTCTCCTTTGACCAAACAGCACAGAAATATATGATCAATGTCACCCATGTTGCACAGGAAACTGGTGTCCCTATCGTGTCCGTACCCGTTCCCGTAACCATATTCGTGCAGCATGTGTGACTACATTGTACCTATTTGAGAATATACATACATTATACACTAATGTTACAACTTGTGAATACTTAAGCAAGAAAATTTGTCAGATTTCTTTATCATGTCAATCTGAGATGAACCACCCTTAAATTATTATTCACAAATTTCACACAATATCTCAATTCCACAAAACCATTGAGAGTCAAGAGGGAGAAGTTTACCTTTATAACAATCACTCGAAGAGTTTCAGACTCAAGATCCCACATTTTTGTTGGACACCTCATAACTCTCCAGAAACTTGCCAACATCCAGAGAAGCATATAAGCTTGTTTACAAAATTGATCATTTGACATCAATACTAGTTAATTGTGTATCAGATGACAGAAAGAAAACATCAAAATTGTATAGCAAAAAAATTTACCCATAAAATTCTAAAATAAAGACTAAGGAGATTATAATATTAGTACTACAAGAATTGACGATTAGAGAAACAATTAGCCAAACATAATATGATGTCTGTGTTGACAAAAAGCTAACTTTATTAGAAGGATAATGCCTAAGTGGCTCTCTGATTGGCATCGCCACTGGATCATACAAAAACAAAAACATAATATGATGTCTGTGTTTGTGTGTCTCCCTCCAAAGATTTCAATTCACAACGGAACCTGTTTCAAACCTAGTTAAAAACCAAACATCTATTTCCCATATATTGTGTCATAATCCCATATATATGTCTCAGGAACAACACTTACTAGAAAAAAATGATGCATACCTCTTTTGATAGACAACACTTACCAAATAATATATCACATAATATGATGCATACCTCTTTTGATGACCTCTTTTTTTATTTTTGGAAGGTGTCATATTAGGCATGCTTGATGTCTGCAAGGTGGCCGAAAAAGGCTATGAAATAATATACAAACATGTTGGATCAAACTATATATGTCAAAGAAATAAGTAGAGGAGATTTTACAATATATGTCTAACAAAGTAAGTGGATAGTATCAGTAAAAATAGGCTGAAGTAATCGTATGAGTTCAAAAAACAAAATTCATTAATGTCACATATGATAAGAAACTTGTGTCCAATATTTACTTATCAACCCAATCCCCTTCACAACCTACTTTTTTATAACACATATTATCATCATCCCCAGCATCAAATAATATATCAGTATTCATCGATGCATTAGCAAAGGGATGATGCTCCATTGTATTGTCCAGGTCTTCAACATCTTCTTTGTGCATATAGTCTTTTTGACCCATGGACAAAACAACAGACCATTGAGGATCAAGTTGGTCTTTTACATAAAATACTTGCTTGGCCTGTGAAGCTAAAACAAAAGAATATGATTTGTACCCAACTCGATTAAGGTCCACCAATGTGAAACCAAGTTCATCAACCTTAACACCCTTACTATCGACCCAGTCGAACTTAAATACTGGAATTTTGAAAGTGTGATAATCAAGCTCCCATATTTCTGTGATAACCCCGTAGAAACACATGTCCCCTATTATAGGATTCTTATCTTTCGAACTTGCAATCTGCATTGTCGTAGCTACAAGACTAACTCCACTATTTTGGGTAACTCGAGCGTTGTCACGACCCTTCGTGTGATAGCGACAACCATTAATAACGTAGCCAGAACACTTAAGCACATGGTGGCTAGGCCCTTGTGCTATCCATTTTACAGTTTGCGAAATGTCTTCCCTTTCATTAAATTGACCGCCAACCTGCAAAGTTTCATATTTATTAAAAGCAAACTTAACATCTAAATAAGTTAGAATATAACTACAATAATATTGCTACAACTTCTACCTTCTCCTGTAACCATTGGAGAAATGTTTGATTGTGTTTGTCCTGCAACCACTTTTTATTTTTAGATTTAAGGGGATGTTGTGATTGTAACCACTCCATATGCTCATTGTCAAGACATCATAACAAACTTAATCATACAATTTTCTAACAATTTTCATACAATGAATAAATAGAAAATTTATAATAAAGATGCTTATTCAATATAAGGTTGAATTTCATCTGTATTCTCCAAAACATATAAATGGGCTTATTGCCATTCTTCACGATCAACTACAACAATGCGACCTCTAGGCAAAGGTTGGCCATCTTTAACGTTGCCCTTCCTTGCAAGTGGATTTCCTACTGCTTCAACATATGATAGATACTCGCTACAAAATTCTATTGCTTCTTCTGCAATGTAACATTCTGCAATGCATCCTTCGGGACGGTTATGATTGCACACATAACCCTTCAAGGGTTTCATGCACCTTTCAAATGGATACATCCATGTCAGAAAAATAGGTCCACATATCCTGACTTGGGCAACAAGATGAAGAGTTAAATGGACCATAATGTCAAAGAAAGACGGTGAAAAATACTTTTCGAACATGCATAATGTGACCACAAGATCATGTTGAATATCGTTTAGCTTATTCACATCCACCACTTTCTTGCAAATTGCATTAAAGAAGAAGCAAAATCGAGTAATAGCAACTCTAACCGGCTTAGGCAAAATTAAACGGATTGCCACGGGTAGTAGTTGTTGCATTAGTGCATGACAATCATGGAATTTCAGACCATAAAGTTTCAAATCTTGCATTGAGACAAGATTTCTGATATTAGAAGAGTAACCTTCAGGAACCTTTATGTCTACCAATGTTTGACAAAATATCATCTTCTCATCCTTCGTCAACGTATAACAAGCACGCGACAAATATGTTCGTTTCTTTTCAAAATCAGGTTTTAATTCAGTTCTTAGACCCTCGTCCACAAGATTAAGACGAGCATTGACTCCATCCTTTGTCTTTCTAGGAATGTTAAGCAATGTACCGTATATGCTCTCACAAATATTTTTTTCGATGTGCATAACATCGAGTGTGTGGCGGATATGCAAGTGTTCCCAATAGTCAAGTGTAAAGAAGATTGACTTCTTCTTCATCCATCTTCTTTCACCTAACTGTAATACATTGCACTTTGCATGTTTCTTTCCCCATGAGTTCGAAATTTCACCAACCTTGTCTAATATATCCTTTCCGCTTAATGGTGTTGGAGGATCGCCAAATTCCTGCTTACCATTGAAAACTTTCTTTTGAGTGCGATACAGATGATGTTGTGGGAAAAACTTCCTTGTACCAGTATACACATTTTTACCACTATGTTTCAGCCTAGGCGCATAAGTATCTTCCCCGCATATGGGGCAAGCATAATACCCCTTAGTAGTGCAACCAGACAGATTTCCATATGCAGAAAAATCGTTGATAGTCCACAAACAGTGAACATCCTTACACAAACAGTGAACATCCATAAAACCAACACCAACTATTAGGATTGTCAAGTGTGAAATCAGTGTATACTGATACACCTACTGATACGTACCCAAAACCCTTACACATTCATAAAATCAACACAAACTATTAGGAAGATGGCAATTTCACAAAATTCTTACACAAACAGTGAACATCCATAAAACCAACACCAACTATTAAATCCTTACACAAAATCAATTCATGATATTTTGAAATAAAAAATCAATCCATAAAACCAACACCAACTATTAAATCCTTACACAAAATCAATCCATAAAACCAACACCAACTATTAAATCCTTACACAAAATCAATCCATAAAACCAACACCAACTATTATATCGTTACACAAAATCAATCACAAAATCATTATTCAAAATCCTTACACAAACAGTGAACATCCTTACACAAACAGTGAACATCCATAAAACTAACACCAACTATTAGGATTGTCAAGTGTGAAATTAAAAATCACTATAGTTCTCTTCTTGGATAAAATAGTGAACATCCATATAATTTTTGACCACTAGTAGTTTACACATAACAGTTATTAAATTATACAAGTTTTGGTGGATGAATAAAAATGGACTTATGTTAATGCGTACATGTGCACATATCAATTCATGATGAAACCCTAAGTTTACGAACGAAGTTTACGAACGGAGGGACTCATTTTGGCCCATCACAGAACATAACATCCAAAAACCCACTTCTCCATAATCAAACCCTAAGTTTACGAACGAAGTTACCACCAAAAAATCCTAACGTGAAGAACGAACGAAGTTGGCACAAAAAATCTAGGCATAAAATTGAATTTCAGAGAGTGAAAATTAAAGGCATTATAACGCACGGTGAAGATCGAAGTTTTCGCATTGTGAAGAACGGTTGTTGAAACCTAGGGTTTTCTCCAGCACGAAATTGTTGAAGCCTAGGGTTTTCTCCAAGCAGTATCGAAGTGGAGGGGTTTTCTCCAGACTGGTTAGGTTTTCTCCAGAGCGGTTTCTGAGACGGGGAGAGAGGGGTTTCTGAGGGGGGAGAGAGAGGAGGGGTTTCAGAGAAGGGGAGAGACGAGGGTTTCTGAGAGGGGGAAAGACGAGGGTTTCGGAGGGAAGGGAGAGACGAGGGTTTTCTGAGAGAACGGGGGGAGAGAGAAGTCGAGAGTTTTGTTCTTATGAGCCTTAAAAATTTTTGTGGAAGACCGTCATTAATTTTAAAGACTTTGAAATAATTACCATAATGGCAAATGAAAAAACCGCGGCAACTTTCCCGTATACACAATAGTTAACGGTTATTATCAAAATGTCAATATAAAAGATGCTCTTTCTTGATATATATATATATATATATATATATATATATATATATATATATATATATATATATATATATATATATATATATATATATATATATATATATATATATTATATATATATATATATATATATATATATATATATATATATATATATATAAAGAATATATATATATATATATATATATATATATATATATATATATATATATATATATCTTTATATAATATATATATATTATATATATATATAATAAAAAATATATATTAGAAAGATATATATATATATATTCTTTATTATATATATATAATAAAAAAATATAAAAAATATATTTCTAATATATCTTTTATTATATATATATAATAAAAAAATATATATAAAATATATATATATATATATATATATATATATATATATATATATATATATATATATATATATATATATATATATATATATATATATATATATATATATATATATATTCTTTATATAATATATATATTAGAAAGAGAGATATTTATAGAAAAAGAAAGAGATATTTTAAATAGGGAAAAAGATAGAAATTGTGTGGGGGTGTTTTGGTAGTCATGAGAGGACAACATGGTCCTTGGGTTTGGGTTTGGTTGAGCCGGGTCGGGTCAAAATCGGACTTGGAACAATAAATGGATTAATTTTAGGTGTTTATGATCATGGGCAAATAAGTAACATGCGGGGGTTCAATTAAATGGGACACAAGTGTCATGTGGGTAGTAGGCTTCATGTGGGCCAGGTCCATATGTTGGATTGACAGGTTTGGGTCGAAAGGGTGGCCCCAATTCGAGTCAAAGATTAAATGTGACTCCGTGGTATGAATTAAAATTGGGTCTCGTGTCAGAAAAGTTGTGCGAAGCAAATGAAACATAAAATGGTGTGTCTGAGTGGGACACGAAGGTCATGAGTGTAGGGTGTCTCGAGTAGAACATTCATGAGAGAGCTATGCATAGCAAAATTTTGTGTCCTTTTGAGACCATCCATCTCATGTTTGCTGATTGGAAAGCTCAAGAGAAACTGGCAGTGATCGCCATTACAAAAACCTGCAGTCAAAGAATAGTTTAAAAAAAGACAGATATATACCCCTAAAATGCATAACCATGGGAAAACAAATTGAGAAATGATTTTGGAGACTGATCGAACTCTCGAGTAAAATATATACACTAGCTGTTGTCAGCAGTTATCAAAATAAAGTTTGGAAGTCCAAATAATCAACTCACAGTGAAGTACCAGGATAGTTTAGTCAGCAAGGACTACTGGGAATTTCCAATCCGGAGAACCTCTAGAAGTATATAAAGAAGAGCAAAATAGTTATTGTCACGACCCGCACCCGGTTTTCGGATACGAGACGTGTCCAAGCCAGCCTACGCCGCAGAGTCGGCGGTAGAATGCTGTCAAGCCCGCTAGAAATAAATGCTCAAAGATAAACATTTGCTGCTCATTCACATTTCTAATTTATTACAACATTTACATCATTTAAAATAAAAGAAACTACAAGCTTTTACATTTAATAAAAAATGAATACAACTGCTAGCTATTTCTAGGTTTCTGTGTGCAAGTATACCCGAGTCTTCCCAGTGCTAAGAGTGATCGCGGCTAAACCTGAAAAATGTTGGTTTCCAGTCAGGAATGGAACAAGTACACAAACCGACGACAAAACGAAAACATACTAGAATTAACAAGACATGAAAATAGCATATGGAATATGAAAGCTAGTAAAAAAACTGATGACATAGCACGGTAGAGAAGTAAACAAGGAAAAACTAATAAAAGACATCTATCTAGGTGGTGTGAAATATCCATTTCGACATGTGGACGGCTAGGGGGTAAATAAGGCTCACTGCACGTGTCGTGCGCAGCGGATAGCATTCACGAGAGACAATGGGATAGTTCTGGGTAGTCCACATGTTTACTAAGATATTTCCCCTCCCGACTACTCCGTGTGACGAGCGTGTCAACAAGCAGCAAGATATATGTATAGACATGAAATGAGAAAACTACTATGAATCGAAAGCAATCAGAAAGTGCACTTGCCTGAGGTCCTTAGCTGGTAAAACAAATAATACCATTGTGTCCAGAATAGTCCGTTTAGCTTAGGGTCGATGTGAAGGAATGTCGAAATCGCAAGAAAATATAAAATACGATTAGTCACTGCTAATGATTAATAATCAAGAAGAATTTGTACTCTATTTGGGTATTACTATAAGATTTGAAACTATACACTTTATTTAGTCAAGAGCATAAATCCTAGAAAGTTTATTTAGAAAATATTTATACTTATTTCATAAGCCCATGTCTATTTAGTAATTATTTACGATATTTGAAGATGATATTATATTAGTTAAAAATAGTTTAGAGAAATACGGTCAAAAATATAGTAAATCATGTTGGGCAAAACCTATAAAATACTTTTAGATAAATATAAAAAGTTATTTTTAACCCGAAATTCCAATTTGAAATCAATGTAGGGCCCCAGCCCGATTGCATATATTTTATTACATCATTTAAAAATACATATATTTCTTTTGCAAAATACCATATATATTTATAAAATCCCAAACTATTTATATGGATATTCATTAAAATAATTAACCAATCAATTAATCAAATAATTAAAAATCAGTAAACTAAATATTAATAGTAATTACTAACTAGAAAAATAGTTACAAAACATTTATTAGCTAAACTAAAATATTTGTTAACAAAATTAAGTAGTATATTTATTAACTAAATCCTTCTCTTTGTTTTTATTCCAATACCATACTAGTAGACTCAAAATCACAGCCCAAGTCTGCGGGCTTAAGCCTAACCCCAAGCCCAAAACATTTTATATAAAACTTATTTATTAACTTATAGTTTATATAAGAAATCAAATATAACTTTGTAAACAATCCAGCATAGTAAGTACATAATATAACCCCAAAATATTATTTTTGAGCCTAATATATAAGCCTACATTTATAGAAGCCTTATCATATATTTCTACAAATACCTTATATTTTAGAAACTCTTAATCATATACTAATGTTTCTAATGGGCTTCGAACTCAACTCTTAGCCCAATTAGATGACTAATAGCTGCCCATTGCTGAATATTGAATTAATAGAAATGAACAATCAAAGAAGTCAATTATTAAACAGAGAGAAAGGGACAGAGAGAGAGTCATTTGGGAAACATTGTTTCCAACACACGAGAGAGAAGGAGATGAGCGGAGGAATCGAGAGGTCGACAGAGACTCACCGTACTATGGCAGCGTGCGATCGTCGGCACGCGCGCTGCGCTGGTGGCAAGCGTGGAAGGAGGACGGCAGCGGCTCCGGAGGGATTCAGCTGTGCCTGGCGCCGGAAGAAGTTGGACGCGGGGGCGTACTCCGGACGGCGGAGAGGTACTCGCCCGCGAGGGCGCGGAGAGTTCTCAGCCAGTGCTCGGCGGAGATCCAGCGAGGACGGCATCCGGCATCCGGCGGCGGCGGATGAGCTGAGCACTCGATGAGGGGTGGATCCCCGGGGTTTTTCGGCGGTCTCGGCGCCGTGGCCGAGGGCGGAGAGCTCGGCGAGGGTTTTCTGGCTAGGGCGGCGCCGGCGGCTTTGTCGCGGCGGCCGGGCAGATGTGGTGCGCCAGCTCCGGCGCCTGGTGATGGCGTTCAGATCTGGTGGGTGCAGCGGTGGCGAGGGGCAGGCGGTGACCGTCAAGCACACGATCTCACCGCAGTCGACGACGGCTACGGAGAGACACGTAGGAGGCGCCCGGGATCGGCTTCTCGTGCGCGACCGAGGTCAGTCGCCGATGCACGTCAACTCGGCACGGCGCCAGCGTGGAACGGTGGCTCGAGAGGACTCCGTCCAAACGGCAGAGGCGCGGCGTACGACACAGGTCTCCGGGCGGAGGAGAAGCGAGGCGGGGCGGCGCGGTCGGATCTCGGCTGTCGAGATGGTGCCGCCGACGGTAGTGGCCGGAGGTTAGGTTTAGGGTTTGTTTTCCTTTTCTTTTTCTGGATTTTTTGTTGTCAGGGATTCCTTTATCGGATTGGGATGTGTCCGATGTTGGACACGGAAAAAGGACTATGTGGTTGTACTGCTGAATGCCAAAGGGATGAATGCGGACACGGACACAATCGAGCACGGATATGGTAATGGTGGTGGTTTCAGGAGTGGTGGCGATGTTTTGGTCGGAGAGGGGTTCGTGATGGTTGCTGACGATGATGGTGGCTATAGGTGTGGCTTGGTTGTGGTGGTGGACGGCCAGGCTTGGCCGGGCGGGGAGGGTTCTGCCGATTGGAGACGGAAGCTGGTGGTTAGGCGGCATGAGATGGGAATAGTTATTTGGAGGAATACGTGGGAATGGCTTCTGTGGCTAACTTATTGGCAGTTAGGAAAATAATAGACTCTTTATAAATAGGAGAACAACTCCTAGTTAGATTGGGATCAAAATTTCCAATAGATAATCTTTTCCTTTATTTAAAAGGTTTTAAAACAAATTTGTTTAATCAAATCCACTAACAGATTTTAATATTAATTTAAAATCAATATCAAGTTTAAAGATAGTTAAATCTTATCGAGATCTATTAATAGATTAATTTAAAATAATCCTTTGAAATAATCTTCAATAATAAATATTTTAAAACATATTTTTAAATCCTTAGTAAGTCTAAGTATTTCGTTTATAAAATAAAATCATGTGGAAATAGTTTGACCAATTCTTTCATTAATCAAAATACCTTTTGTACGATGACAACATATTTTTCAACTAGAAATAAAGTCAAAAAAAAAAAAAAAAAATAATAATAATAATAATAATAATAATAATAGAAATACTAAATTCGGGGAGAGGAGTTACAGTTATAAAACGAGGCTTTATGGTAGCAGCTACATCTATCATGTATCTGGGTTTGAGCATTGAGCTAGAACTGAACCATGAAGTAAATTTTAGATAATTAAAACTTTGGGACTATCTTTAAAGGAACTTAATCGATACTATTGATTCTTCTACATAACTCAAAGGTCTTTGAATGATACTTGTTGCTTAACAAAGAAGAATAAAATAATTCAAAACAAGATGGTCGGGATTATCTCAAATGTCTGGTTACGACGTTACCTATAAATTGATTGAACTTAGATGATTCTTCTACAAAATCTAAGATTATCTTTTGATAGGGACACTTCTTACTTTACCTTTTAGCTCAATCCCTTGCCCGTGCATTTTACATGCAACAATCCTACCCTTAAGCTGTTCTGACACAATGAAATAATCTATCCTCATCCTCTTGCCTCGGTACCTGAAAACAAAAGAATTAGTTGAATATAAACAGAGGGCACGTCAATTAAACAAAATATTCACATACTTATCTCGAAATCTTAAATGAACATGTTACGAGCCAATTCTATGGCTCTACAAGCCCTGAAGACTGCCTCCCCTTTTTTTTTCTCAGTATTTTGACAGTTATTATTGTTAATAAAGCAGGTAATGTGCTCAGGTGATTGCCAGCTAGGATTCCAGCTCACAGTTGATTCCAATCAGCCAGCTCACCGGCACAGTCACCAAATTAGATTGTTAGTTTGTTAGCCAACCAATCAGTAGCTGCAGGGAATGATATAAATCAAGTGTAATAGCAAAGAGGAAGGATACTGATGAATATGCATTTTTTCTTATAGTTGTAACTACTTCTTCTTCTCCAAGTTTTCTATAAAGTTTCCTCTTCCAAATTCTCCTGTTCTTCCCTAATTTTCTTCTGCAATCTCTGAATTCTTCATTCAATATGTCTCAATCCTCTCGAAATGCCCAAATACCAGGTCTTATGGGAAAGAGTCCCAACATTTTGGTATCAGAGCGCATGGATCAGCTCAACGAGGTCGGCGAGGAGCAGCAGTCTAGCAACAACAACTACTGGCCAGAATCAATGGTGGATCGACAAGTACAGGCTACGGATATGAGGGTTCAGAATTTGGAAGGTAAATTTCTGCAACTCACAGACATGTTTGAGTGTATGATGAAGGAAATGAGTAGATCTAGAAGGGAGACAGCCTCTCCTTCCTACTTTAATTCCTGCAAACCTTAGTTCTCCAATGGCCATGTCTGGAATCCCAGGAATGGAGTGGAACCCTGGTTATTCAAGCCATATTCCACAAAATTATCAACACCAAATTCCACCAAATTACACCCCACCATCTGTGACAAACCTTCCATTATCATCATCATTACCCCCATTGAATCAATCCGTGCCTCCCCCATCTTTCAGTCCACACCCTTTCCAAGCAGTAGGAGGAATGAACCCTGCCCCTTCCAACTTGTGGTATCAACAAGATAATACAAATCATACCTGGGAAAAATCCTCCCTGAGACTGAAATTGCCTGAATATGATGGAGGTCCAGATGTAGAGGGATGGCTCCTGAGAATCCATCATTACTTCAATTTCTATCACATACCTGAAGAGGAGAGAGTGAGGGTCTGTTCTGTTCAGTTGAAGGGTAGAGCTGCTCATTGGTTTGATTGGCTCATTCAAATCAAGGATGGACTTATAACTTGGGCAGATTTTTGCCAAGCCATTAGACTCAATTTTGGGCCCTCCCAATTCACAAATTATGCTATGGAGTTGAAAAGACTCACTCAATTGGCATGGTGGAGGAATATGATTCTCAGTTTCAGAGTCTCTCCAAGAAAGTCAGAGGGACTAAGGAGCCTGATCTAGTTAGTCAGTATATAGGGGGCTTGAAAGATGAAATTAGGTATGAATTACTGGTGGCAAATCCTTCCACATTGACCTTAGCCATGCAGTGGGCAAGACTTTATGAAGCCAAGTTACAATCTCTTAGGAAGGAATACAAGACTCAGTTGTATCCAAACAGGGCAACACCTTTCCAAAGTTTTTCTCAGCTCTCCAGTCATGAAAATGACAAGAAAACTCAAGGTCATCATGCTGGCAACTCCATGTTGCCTGTGGAAACACCAAAAACTTCTACCATCTCTCCTAAGGAGCTTGATAGAAGGAAAGGACTGGGTTTATGCTTCACTTGTGATGAAAAGTGGTACAGGGGGCACAGATGCAAGGAGAAGAAACTGTTCATGTTGATTAGTGATGTTGAAGAACCAGAGATGGAAGAACCAGAAGAAGTTTTCACAGAAGATTCAAAAGAACCACCACCAACAGGAACCTTTGCTATATCCTTACAGGCTCTCTCTGGAACATTACAACAGTCAACTATGAGACTGAGGGGAAGCATACACAACAAGCCAGTAATGATATTAGTGGATTCAGGCTCCACTCATAGCTTCATAGATAGCAAATTCTGTGAGAGAATTGGACTTCAGATTACTAACAAAGAAGGATTTGAAGTGATGGTAGCCAATGGAGACAAACTTCAAAGTCAAGGACTCTGTCAGAAGGTTGCAATTGACTGCCAATGAAGAAAAATAATATTTGATCTGCTATTACTACCTTCAACTGGCTGCCATGTAGTCTTGGGGGCCAATTGGTTGAGAACCTTGGGAAATATCTTATGGAATTTCGAAGACTTGATAATGAGATATGAAGATCAAGGAGTCGGTCACATTTTCAGAGGAATACAAAATCAGAGAGAAGACTTGAATGAAGCCAACAGTAAAGACTTGAGGCAAGGGGCTCAAATATACATCATCCAGTTATGTGCAGTACAGGCTCAACCCTAAGAGGAGAGCAGCAATCAAGACTTGGTGCAGCTACTAGGCAGGTATAATCATCTCTTTGAAGAACCTAGAGAATTACCTCCAAAAAGATCTTCTGATCACAAAATACCTCTACTGCCTGGATCATTACCTGTTTGTTGTAGGCCTTATAGACAACCCTACATTCATAAAAATGAAATTAAAAAGCAGGTACATGATATGATTGAAACAGGAATCATAAGGCCAAGTAGTAGCTCATACTCATCCCCTGTAATTCTTGTAAAGAAATCTGATGGTAGTTGGAGGATGTGTGTAGATTATAGGGCCCTTAATACTAACACCGTTAAGGACAAATACCCTATACCCTTCATTGATGAACTATTTGATGAGTTAAGTGGGGCCCACATTTTCTCCAAACTGGACTTAAGGTCAGGCTACCATCAAGTTAGAATGCAAGAAGAGGACATCCACAAAACTTCCTTTAGAACCCATGAAGGCCATTATGAATTTTTGGTCATGCCCTTTGGCTTGACCAATGCCCCCTCCACATTCCAGTCAATGATGAATGATGTATTTAGAGAGTATCTCAGAAAATTTGTGCTAGTTTTCTTTGATGACATTTTAGTCTACAGTCCTAAAGAAGAAGATCATTATGTGCATTTAGAGAAAGTTTTGCAGAAGCTGGATGTACACCAACTAAAGATTAAGAGGAGCAAGTGCCAATTCTTCCAAGGCAAGTGGGATATTTGGGGCATGTTATCACTGGTCAAGGAGTGGAAGTGGATGCAGACAAAATTCAAGCAGTGGTCAGATGACCTAAACCTACCACTCTCAAAGAATTGATGGATTTTCTGGGGTTGACTGGGTACTATAGAAGATTCATCATAGGATATGGAAGCTTGGACAAGCCTTTAACTGAACTCCTCAAGAAGAATGCCTTCCTGTGGAACAACAAAGCTCAAGAGGCCTTTGAAGCACTAAAGAAAGCTCTGACTGAGCCTCATGTACTGTGTATGCCCAACTTCCAGAAGGAGTTCATCTTAGAGTGTGATGCATGTGGTGAGGGAGTAGGGGCAGTACTCATGCAAGAAGACAAACCTATTGCCTACTTAAGTCAAGCCCTGAAAGGTAAAGCCAAAGTCCTCTCAACATATGAAAAAGAAATGTTAGCAATACTCTTGGCTGTTAAAAAATGGTCTCAATACTTATGGGGGAGAGTCTTTATCATCATAACAGACCATAAATCCCTTAAGTTCATGTTAGAGCAGAGAGTATATACTGATGCTCAGTACAAATGGATACTCAAACTACATGGATTCCATTATAAAGTGGAATATAAGAAGGGGAAAGAAAATATGGCCGCAGACAGTTTATCCAGGAGGGGAATAGCAAGCCTATTTGCTTTCACTATGGTCAATGAAGGATGGATCACACAGTTCAAGGAAGAGATAAATCAGTCAGCTTACTATATTAAGAAGAAAGAGGAATGGGAACAGGGGAAGCTGGATACTGACATGTACACTCTGATAGATGGGCTTCTCTACTATAAGAATAGACTTTTAGTTGATCCAGCCTCAGAATTTGCTTCTCTGATGTTAAAAGAACACCATGATGGACTGCAAGCTGGCCATTCAGGAGTTGCCAAGACACTGCACAGAATTAAGAAGGTATGCTACTGGAAAGGGTTAAAAAGAGCAGTCCAAAATTACATAAAGGCTTTTGATGTTTGTCAAAGAAACAAGAGTGAGAATGTTTCTCCAGCTGGCCTATTACAACCTCTGCCAATTCCAAACAGAGTTTGGGAAGATATCTCCATGGACTATATAGAAGGACTCTGATGAGAACGTAAAATGTTATATTTTTATCCCTTAATGTTCATCATTTTATGCTCATTTTATGACTATAGGAACTCATTATATTTATATTTTGCTGTAGGATGAATTTGGAGACATTTTGTGTAAAATAGAGCTAAAATGTAATTCTGGACAGTTTTGACACCTTTTACCAAAATGGGCATAACTTTCTCATCCGAAAAGCAATGGAGGTGATTCAAAAAGTTTTGGAAAGCTAAGACACAGGGCTAAAACTTTTATATTTTGTGTTTTTCGCAAATCAAGCTGCATCATGGACGAAATCAGACTTGAAGTTGAGTCAAAGATGCTGTGAACAAAAATAGGAACCAAAACAACCATGTTCCTATTTCTCAAAGTTATTATATTTACATTGTCTTTTGGATTTATTACCGTTTGAGGTGATAATTTATCCAAACTTTGTGCTTCCAACTTTTTAATTGTTGTAGCCATTTGGCTCATTTGATCGTTCAAACTTTGGATGCTGTCCTTCGTCTTCTGTATACTGGCCCTTGTCTCCTGTTGAAATTGTAAGGTATTAGTGGCAATAGACTTAACAATATCTTCTAGAGACATACCAGAATTAGAAGTATGGTCCGATTGTTGTTCATGGGGATATGGTTGCTTGTACTGCTGGTAACTTGGACAATTTTGAGTTACACTAGGCTCGTCTCCAAGTATTGGGCACATATCAGTTGGATGCCCGGCTATTAAACAAATCTCACAAGCCATTGTTGTTTGCATGTTTCCACCTACAACCATTTGATGAATAAGAGAAGTTAAACTAGCAATTTGTTGTTCAAGAGAAGAAACATTTATCTCATTAGCATGCCAAGATGGAAGATCCAGCCAAGTGCCAACTTGTTGATAATTGGTTACCATGTCCTATTAAAGCTTTTTATTCTCATAAAATAACTAAGCCTAAGAGAGATAGGAAGATACTTCCAATGGTAAATATTCAAAGTATGATTTAATTTATGCTTGCATCGATGATCAATTTTATGATTTCCAATGGTGAATGTTCACTGAGACCAATATTTGTTCCTTGATTGATTTAATACTTTAATTGCTTTAGCTCTTCTTAAATTTTTTTTTCAAAACTCTCTCCCCCAATCCTTATTCACATAGCATAAAATTTATACTAATTACTCTCCGTGGGATCGATTCTTACTCTCTCTACTACATATAATTTTAAGAGTAAAGGTTTTATTTTTGGGTGCCTACGACAGCACACCAGACTCCCTACCAGCTATCATAAAACCACCATTCTATTGGTAGTGGACAGGCTCACTAAGTATGTGCATCTTTTTGTACTTGGGCCCCCTTATACTGCTGCTATGGTTGCCCAAGTATTCCTTGAAGGGGTGTTCAAATTACATGGAATGCCTAAATCTATAGTCACTGACAGAGATCCCCTCTTTACCAGTCAGTTTTGGAAATAATTTTTCAAGCTACAAGGCACCCAACTCAAGTATAGCACAGCCTACCATCCCAAAACTGATGGGCAGACAGAGATAACAAACAGATGTGTGGAGGGATATCTCAGATGCTTCTGTGGTCACAAGCCCAGAGAATGGAGTAAGTTTCTTGCCTGGGCTGAATACTGGTTTAACACAAATTGGCATTCTGCAATCAACACCACCCCATTTGAGGCAGTCTATGGTAGGCCTCCACCCCTTTTACTTACTCATGTGCCAGGATCAACACAGGAAAGTGAAGTAGCAGGGAACCTGGAGTCTAGGGATCATGCCATACAATTCTTTAATGACAACTTGACCTTAGCTCAAAACAGAATGAAGAAGTTGGCAGATAGCCATCGAACTGACAGGGAATTTATAGTTGGGGATTGGGTTTATTTGAAGCTACAACCTTATAGACAGGTTACTGTTGGACAGAGAAGGCCCTAAAAGCTCTCCCCAAAATATTTTGGCCCTTACCAAATCCTCACTAAAGTTGGGGCTGTAGCATACAAGCTTGCCCTTCCAGATGGATCCCAAAAACATCTAGTCTTTCATGTTTCCCAATTGAAGAAAACTCTTAGTCCCAACCTTACAGTGCATCAGGAGAACCCCACTTATACCGAAGAGATGGTACTGGAGCCTCACTGGGTGTTGGACAGGAGGTTGGTTCAAAGAAAGAACAAGGCAGCAGTGGACTTGCTAGTGCAATGGCAGGATTATTCCCAAGAAGAAGCCCAATGAGTTCCATATGAGGATTTCATTAAGAAATTCCCTCAATTTGACCTTGAGACAAGGTCAAATTGAGAGGGAGGCATTGTTACGAGCCAATTCTATGGCTCTACAAGCCCTGAAGACTGCCTCCCCTTCTTTCAGTATTTTGATCGTTATTACTGTTAATAAAGCAGGTAACGTGCTCAGGTGATTGCCAGCTAAGATTTCAGCTCACAGTTGATTCCAATCAGCCAGCTCACCTGCACAGTCACCAAATTAAATTGTTAGTTTGTTAGCCAAGCAATCAGTAGCTACAGGGAATGATATAAATCAAGTGTAATAGCAAAGAGGAAGGATACTGATGAATATGCAATTTTCCTTATAGTAGTAACTACTTCTTCAACAAGTTTTCTATAAAGTTTCCTCTTCCAAATTCTCCTGTTCTTCCCTAATTTTTCTCTGCAATCTCTGAATTCTTCATTCAATATGTCTCAGTCCTCTCGAAATGCCCAAATGCCAGGTCTTATGGGAAAGAGTCCCAACAGAACAATTAATAGCAAGATTATAATTTGTAAACAATCGATTAGTTTCATGAGAGTTAAACAATCAGGAATTCCTTGCCACTGCACAAAAACTAGAGAGTTGTGATAACATGCCCATAGCAGGCGAAGTGCCCAATTTATGGGCTGAGAGCTGGACTCACACAGTCGTATAATTTTTTAATGCACTTAAAATGCGCACCTTACAAGATTTGTACGTGGATTGCTCTGCTATCATGTTCTAGAGTTACGATGGGTTGAGGATTGTAGATTTAAAATATTACAACAATATTCAAAATATGCTAAAAGAAGTATTGTATAAATTCTTGAAAACAAAAATATTAGTGTAGAATGAGTATGCAGCAAAAAGCTGACAAGAAGCTGAACTTTATAACAGATTTATATGAAAACTGCAAAGAAGGTCACAAGCTGAACAAAGATTTAAGGATACAGTCACAGTTTGGCACGCTGATATGCTCTAAAGCAAACAAATAAATGCAAGGCAATTATCAGTTTACTTGATCGATCTAACCAAAATGTAGCAGAAAGTCTATAAGAAGTTTAAAATGAAGACTTCTATGACAGAAAAGATTTAGATGAAACTTTATATACTCCAAATTTCAAAGGTCTGGGATTTCTACAATAGGATTGCATCACACTTGAACAATACGGAAAAATTAAGAAGTAACTTGAAATTTTTGTAGATGATGATTCTTCCAGGTTTAATTATGAACAACAAGATTAAAAAAACAGAGGACTTGGCCCTAAAACCTCTTCCTTCTGAAGTAAAAACCAATTATAACTCAAAACATTCTCCATTATCTAGCAATTTTTTAGACTCGAGTCATTACAGAGATGGCACATCCCGCTTGCTCAGCCTCACAACTAACAATATGACCATGTTGGAATTATTCAATAATATGGGCCACACATGTAAAATTAATTGTGTTGGGCTATCTAAATAATTAAGCCAAACTAAAGTGGTCTATTTGGAAATTGGCTTAAGGGTATAATTGTCATGGAAATAATGTGTAGATACCGGAGATAAATCTAATTTGATGAGGGGCCAAATTAGAAATATCAAAACACACATATATATATGTGTCTGTATTCATTAGGGTTATGGTCCCCAACTTATACGACCACCAAAGAGAGGTTTTCTCTTTTTCTCTTCTGCATCCCCATCAACAGAAAGAGAGGGACAAAGGATTCAGGTTCTCTTTGTCATTAAGAGTCGTAGCAAGTTGGAAGATCGAACCCCATAAAAGGACCGCTTCTAGATCCATCAAGCCTAGCAATGGATTCAGGTACGCTTTCGCAATTTATATTTGGTCTTCATCTCATGAATCAGCAAGCATAATTTCTAACAAGTGGTATCAGAGCCTCCTTGTTTGATTTATGAGTTTGAAGTTTACATATTCAAATTTGTTGGTGTTCAGAAACCCTGTATCGTTAAATCTAAATTAATTTAGGGTTCCGATTGCTAGATTAATTTATTTTAATGATCCACATGTTTTACTCGGCCATTCCGGATCCAAATATGGGTATTCAGATTTCTAATCTGACGTTTATTTTAATGACATCAATGTTTGGGGATTGCTCCAAATATATATATATATATATATATATATATATATATATATATATATATATATATATATATATATATATATAAGGGTTTGGTTAATATGGCTTCTTGGCGGATTCGGAAAATGGTCGTGGAATCATTTGATGAGTATTTGGTTGTAGTTGTCCCAACAACATTCCTATTTATATATATATATATATAAGGGTTTGGTTAATATGGCTTCTTGGCGGATTCGGAAAATGGTCGTGGAATCTTTTGATGAGTATTTGGTTGTAGTTGTCCCAACAACATTCCTATTTACGGGATGGCACTACAAGGATAAGGGCTTTAGGCCACAAAATCTTGGGCGACCAAAAAAAATAGTCACTCAAGCTGATATTTAGCGACTAAAAAAATAAAGTTGTTGCCTAAAGTTATTCATATTGGCCAAAATAATTGTGTATTCTCTAGCGACTATTACTTAATTTGGGCGACCAATAATTTTTTGGCAAAAGAAATCTACAACGACTATGAAAAATATTTCTCGCTTAAAGTAGGGCGGGAATACTAAAATTTTCCACCATATTTTTTTGGGAGGATGAATATTCTTAGGTGACTATTAATTTAGTGGCAATAGGTTTGATAAAATAAATATCTTATATGACTATTATTTTAGTGGCAATAGATTTGATAAAAGAAAAAATTGTGCGAAAATCTTTAGCCACAAATCAAATAATTTGGTGGCAAAACTTGTTAAAAAATATTATTATAATTATTCTAAAAACTAGCTAACAAAAATCTTTAGCCACAAATCAAATAATTGGTAGCAAAAGTTGTTAAAAGCTATTCCAAAAATAGGCAGCCGAACCCGGGAGCACAAAATTTAGGCGCACAAAATTTAGGTTATATCAAAATTAGGCGCTCAAATATTTGATCCTAAATCTTTCATTCTTTCTAAATATAGGGTTGGATTCCACGTATATATCCGCCAAGAAGAGAAATAGACTCCACAAAAACCGTCGACGAGAAGAAGAGGGGATTGCGGAAAAAGTTTGGCGTCGACATCCAAGTCTTCTTCTCCAATAATCCAACTGGTGAGGATTTAAAACAAATCTACATAGAATTTCATTCATCCTGATCAATTTAATGATTTTTTTTTTAGAAAATAAAGAGTTAAATCTGATTGATTATTGATATCTGTAAAAAATTCAGAAATTTTTGTTGTTTTATGAACAAAAACTAAGAAATCGTTTGTTGTTTTATGAGCAAAGTTGCTGAATTTCAATCTTTCCTGGCAAAACCCATGATTTCTTCTTGTTCTTAAAAAAAACGAGTGAGGATGTTGGATTAAACTGAACCTAGTTATGCCCACGTTCATTGTTTCTGTACAGTAAAATTGGTTTGATTTGTGCAGTAAAATTGCTCATAGTTGCTCATAGTTGCTAATGAGGATGATTTATGCCAACGGGTTCATATGTTGCTCATAGTTGCTCACGTTCATTGTTCTGGAATGATAAACGCGCCGTGATTGTTTTGGAAAAGCTTAAATTATACAAGGATATGTTGCAAAGAAATTTTGTATTCATATTGGTCAAGTGCTAAAGATCAAACAATTGCCAGAAATGGTCTCATTGATATTTTCCCTGGAGTCATTATTGTCAACTTCCTGAAATTCAGAGATACGTAGTAGTTTCTGGTAGGAGAATAACATACTAATTCATAGTGTTGAAGTATACATCTGGAGGTTACATTTTCTCTACAAATCTTATGGTTAAATGGGCTGGTTCAATGGTGACTTGAAGTCTATGGCAATCAGTGTTGGTTCATTGTTCTCACTGAATCTCTAAACAGATTTAGTTAGTTTTATCGTTTTTTGCCATAGTCCCACAAAATGTATATTACCAGGTACAGAATTAAGCAAGTGCAACTATGTAGGATGGAAGTTCAGATTATTTGCTTCATGGATAAGAAAAGTGGAGAGGATACAATTGAAGTTGAGGACAACTACTTTCAGAATGTACATTGAATAACTAAACTTCCCAATAGGGAATCTTTCTTATTTACTGTGTTATAGGTGTCTGTGGTTTCCCGTTGTGAGAACCTATTGCTGTTACTAGAATGT
Source organism: Iris pallida (assembly GCA_029216955.1). Classification (NCBI taxonomy): domain Eukaryota; kingdom Viridiplantae; phylum Streptophyta; class Magnoliopsida; order Asparagales; family Iridaceae; genus Iris; species Iris pallida. Next base: position 5,841,189 of record JANAVB010037618.1, read on the forward strand.
TTTTAAATATCAGTTCTTGCTAGATATTTTTGCTGGGATTTATCTGAACAGGCCCTACCATGCGTCGAGGACAAAAGACCTATTGGATTGCTATTTGTTAAATATGTGTTGTTCTCTCAAGAATGTAAGTTCATGTGGTGGATTCAGTGGTTCGTAGTAACAGATATAAAATAGTGACAAATGTCATAAGATTAGAGGAGATATGAAACTATATTCTTGCATCAAGGGAAACTTTGACTCTATCACTTTGATTTAGTTATATATGAACTCATTAGCTACATTCAGGATTATGTTCCTTGGTATGTGGGGGAACCATTTTAAGTGATGGTCAAGAAGTACCCATGAAGGTTTTCTTTATTTGGATAAATCATTCATTTGATGGTAAATTTGGGGAGGACGACGTTCATGGAATCAAAATTCAGGATGTTTGAACTGGAATATCAAAATTCAGTTCTTTACATACCATGGGAAATTCAGGATGTTTGAACTGGAATATCATCATAAATCCTTCATCCGCTGCACTCCTAATTATATTGCCATCATGTTCAGACATGTCCTGCACATTTGGCACATTGTCCTGCCCAGCTATAGGTAGAGTTGTCCTGCATACACTTAGTGAAGTCACCTAGGTTAAATGAAGTTCATTCACTGCACTCGAATGGCATTATACTTTATGACCTGCATCGTGGTCCATTTATCATCTGTCCACCTCTCTGTGAACAGACCCAACATCATCTGGTTCACTCTGATACATACATGTATCAGAGCTTGTATAATATCACTACATTCCCAAGGTTTCACAGCATTGCTTTCATATTCAGATATGAACACGATATATCTGCCCCACATTGAAACCAAACCCTCATGTATCAGAACACATTGATATCCTAACCTTTGAAATAATATCCTGCATTCTAATTTACATGTCCTGCATCTTTCATTCACTGCACATGTTTAGTTGTCCTACATCCCATTGTTCCCTGCATTGATTTGAGTCTTCAAATCTTAGTTCACTGCCTACATATTCAACACTGCATATTGATACCTGTCCTGTACATGTCTAACCATTGCCTTACCTATCCACATGATGTTATCCACATGATGTTAACCACAAAGTGGCATTTTCTAATTCAGTACTGTAGTAGGCCCAGCCCCCTCCCTAACAAAGTGGCATTTTCTAATTCCAAGAAAGCAAAAGAAAGAAAAAAGCTCAGGAATAGGCCATGGAGACTAGTATTGTACCAGTAGATATGTCATCAACAAAGCGGGAAGGGATATCATTCAAATCTGGATGATGAATAGGAAAAAGAAATTATCGATACCAGTAGGCAGGCAGTAGGGGAATCCCGAGGACACTGGAAAAAAAAACTCTTTTTTTCTTCCACTGCCACCAGTAGACTACACATTGTACACAACGTTGAGAGTTTCATGCATCAACAGAACAATCTTAATTTCTTTGATTAGAGGATTATATATATGGATGACTATATTTCTCAGTTCTTACAGAATTACTGATTGTCGTTTCTCGCGGGTAGCAGTGTCCAAGACTCTCAGTGCTCCACCTTCATCAAGGCCTTCATTCTTTTTCGACCCTGCATTGGAACAACCCAAAGGAACCATCATTGAAAATTAAATAGGAAAAAGAGTCAGCAATGTTAAGATAACAAGTGATTCTACATATACCGATATAAAACAGTTTCCTGGGGGCCAGTTTGGCTAGCCCAGGGCAGATGTCCATTTGTGCAAATGATCATTTAGATGCTTCCTTGAGTTACATAAACAGTAATATATACAAAAAGGATAAAATGAGGGGTTAGGCTAATATTAAGACCACATGGCTCCTTGATAGCCCAGGGCAGATGTCCATTTGTGCAAATGATCATTTAGATGCTTCCTTGATAACCCATTTTCCTTGTATAGACTACTTGTTTTAGAAATAGGCTTTTAGCTACATCCCTTTTGTCCTACATATCTATATTGGTTCATTCCTTGTTTAGCTTGGCAACAATCCAATTGTATACTTAATGTGCAGCCCCATCTTGAGTGTTCAGTCCAGTTTTAGGGGGGAACATTAATGTTTCAAACCTTGTTATACTGTTCAGTATCTTAAATGTCCAGTTCCTTGTTTAGGTATCAGAAGTAGGATGCCTGTATTCAGTCCCATTGTGCAGACTAAAACCCCTGGGTTAACACTCAAATCTAAGTCCTTTAGCCTTACACACAAGTCCAGTTCATCTGTTGGGTTCAGTTTTTACTGAACATAGGGAGTTGAGAGTGTACATACAATCGTCTGAGTGTGTGTATACTGGGGAAACCTGGGCATTGTATTCATGGGACATTCAGTAGAGTTTGAGGGAAATTGAGTGTTTGTTTAACAGTTGTGTGTGTGTGCAGCCAGTCAGGGAAAATTCAAGTACAATGCATACTAGTGTGTATGTGTGCAGTCACTGAACTAGCTCTGTAGTGCACTGTGGCAGACCTGTTTGCAACACTATCTATTCATGTATGCAGCAGTGAGTACCTGTGTGTATATGTTAAGTAACAGTATGTGGATCCTAATATCATGGGGTAGATAAATCAGGATAAAACAAGTATATGTTAAGTAACAGTTCTTTAAGTAACAGGTTCTTTATTTTTTTTCTCGATGAAAAAATTAATTGTTAAGTAAATAGGTTCTTTATTTTTTCCCAAGTAGTAGTTGAGGTACCAACTTGTAAACCTGCCCCATGATATAAAGTTTGGGAAATGGAAGACATTCATGAAATGAAGTATGCCTCTATTTGATTTTATTGTCCATAATTTTAATGTGATATAGGCAATATATTATACATATTTATTTGTAAATGATTAATGTTGTCTTACTTATAAATTTTTTTCAATACTTGTAGAACCATGACTAGAGAATGGATATATAATCCAAACAGATTCACTGCTGAATATTTGAACGGAGTTGCATCATTTTTGGATGTAGCAAAACAACATGTTAACGATAAGGGCCTTACTAAGTGCCCATGTCGTAAATGTCATAACGGATATTCAGTTTCAGTGTCAGAAGTCGGCAAACACTTATGTATTCATGGGATGTCCCTAGACTACAATGTATGGATTTATCATGGGGAACGAAGAGGAGAAAGTAGCACTACTAATCCGAGTTCTCATCAAACTGTACTTAGTGAAAACAATGATGTTGATAAAATAATTGCAGATGCCTTCCCTCATGCATCTTTCAATTTTGACGATGATGATGCCACTGATGATTATGTAGCGGAAGATAATGACAATCATGCTCATAGGCATCGATCAACTGAATTTGAGAGATTGTTGGAAGAGTCTCAACGCGAATTATATCCTGGTTGTACTGAGTTTTCTGTATTATCTTTTACAGTAGAGCTGATGCAATGTAAGGTTAATAATTTGTGGTCAAATAAATCACTCAATGACGTGTTAGGGATAATGAAGCGGTTGATACCCAGATCTGATCATCACATGCCAGATTCACACTATGCTGCAAGTAAGATTCTAAAGGACCTTGGCTTAGGGTATGAAAAAATCCATGCATGCAAGAATGATTGTGTTTTGTTTTACAAAGAGAATGCAGGAAAGGATAAATGTCCAGTTTGTAATGAGCCTCGATATGTGACCAGTCAGCATGATCCAAAAAGAAAGATTCCTAATAAAGTTTTGCGTTATTTTCCCCTAACGCCTAGGCTACAGAGGTTGTACATGTCTAGACATACTGCCGGAGATATGTTGTGGCATAAAAATGGAAATGGAAATGATGAATCTGTAATGAGACATCCTGCTGATAGCCTTGCTTGGAAAGAATTTGACAAGCTGTATCCTGATTTTGCGATGGAGCCACGAAATATCAGATTAGGGCTTGCAACCGATGGTTTTAATCCATTTGGTAATATGAGCCAATCTTACAGCATGTGGCCAGTGGTGGTGGTTCCTTATAACTTGCCACCATGGAAGTGCATGAAGAAAGAATATACCATGATGCCCTTGTTAATTCCTGGTCGTTCAGCACCTGGTAGGGAAATTGATGTTTATCTAAGACCGTTGATTGATGAGCTTAAATTGCTATGGGAGAAAGGCGTGGCAACTTATGACAAAGCAACAAATTCTATATTTAATCTCCGCGTAGCAGTTATGTGGATAATTAATGACTTTCCGGCATATGGGAACTTATCTGGTTGGGTCACTCATGGTTACAAGGCATGTCCAGTATGTAACATGGATATAACGTCTGAGCCCTTAAAACATAAGATTTGTTTCATGGGAGCTCGTCGAGGCTTGCCAAGAAACCATGTATGGAGGAGAAGTCCAAAAGAGTTTAATGGAAAAGTGGAAAGGCGACCAAAACCAAGGGACTTCTCAGGTGATGACTTATTGTCTCAATTGGATAGTATCAATTTTGAGCCAATGGGTAAACATCCTAACAACAAAAGAGAAAGCGGAGAGATGATGAATTAAATTGGAATAAGAAAAGTATCTTTTTTGAATTGGAATATTGGTCAAAATTGAAAATTAGGCATAACTTAGATGTCATGCACATAGAGAAGAACATATGTGATAGTATTTTGGGGACCCTTTTGGATTTGGATAATAAATCTAAGGACACATGGAAGGCTCGTTTAGATCTACAAAAAATGGGTATAAGGGAGAAGCTCTGTTAAAGCCAAAAGGAGATAAATATGAGAAGCCCCCAGCAGAGTACACACTAACGCCAAATGACAGAAAAGAATTTTTAAGGTTTTTGAGATCGTTAAAGCTTCCAGATGGTTACGCATCCAATATTGCAAAAAAAGTGAACATTGACACAGGAAAAATATCAGGCTTGAAGAGTCATGATCTTCATATCTTGCTGCAACGAATCATTCCGATTGGTATTCGGAGATATCTAAAAAAGGATGTCTACACTCCAATTGTTCAACTTTCGAGGTTTTTTCAGCAGTTATGTGCGAGAACACTGAATGTCGCCGACTTGGATAAGATGGAAGATGAGATTGTCTACATACTATGTAGGCTTGAGAGGATATTCCTACCGGCATTTTTCGATATTATGGTGCATTTAACTGTTCACTTACCAAGGGAGGCAAAGCTTGCTGGACCTGTTGGTTATCGTTGGATGTACCCCATAGAAAGGTATATTATTCTTTCCGGTTCTTAAGCTATTTTTATCTAATTTAGTACAAATGTATACATATGTTATTGTATTCTGAAGGATATACATGCATTACATGTTTTAGGTTATTGGGAACATACAAGAAATATGTTCGAAACACAGCTCGACCAGAGGGGTCAATGTAGAGGCATACAATTAATGAAGCACTCACATTTTGTTCAATGTACTTACACAATGTTGAGACAACTTTCAATAAGCCTGACAGATACCAAGATGGTGGTGAACGTAATGAAAAACTATCAGTATTTTCATAAGTTGCTCGTCCGTATCAAGGTAGAGTATCGCAGGAATGGACCCAAGCTGATCGTAATATTGCTCATTGGTACATACTGACCAATTGCGATGAGGTGTCTTCATTTCTACAGTAAGTAATGTGTTGTATTATTAAATTTATATTTGGTGGCAGTAATTTATATATTTTATTTTACTTTATTTATTATTTTATTGTTTCAATAAATCATGTAGTGAACATTACCAAATCTTGGAAGAGGAAAGTGCTGTAGATATTGAAAAAAGGCAAAAGCAAATGTTTCCTAGTTGGTTCCGCTATAAGGTAAATACAATTAAATAATTAGTGTCAAATTGGTCATTTTTTATAATATATTCTGAAACAATGTGTTTTGGTAATTTTAGATGTCGAAGCTGAAAAAGGAGAACTCACCACTATACAATGAAGAGCTGTATGAGTTGTCAAGAGGCCCGAGTCTAAAGTCCACTCTTTTGATTGTTGTATTGTTAATGGAATTCGATTTATTTGTGTGGAACGTGATACTAGGCTCTCGACTCAGAATAGCGGGGTATATGCCATCGGAGACATAGATTACTATGGACAATTAACCAAAGTGGTAGTCTTGGAGTATAGAAAAGGCTATCAAGCTGTGTTGTTCAAATGTCAGTGGTTTGATTCTCGAAGCAGTGGTGCAAGAGCAAAACTTCGTCATGAATTCCATCTGACATCCATTAATGTTAATACTCGGTGGTATGAAAGCGAGCCATTTATATTAGCAATTCAAGCTAAGCAAGTTTTTTATGTGGATGACCCAAAGTTGGGCTTTGGTTGGAAAGTTATTCAGAAGATGCATCATAGACACATATGGGATATTCCAGAAAATGAAATCAGTGAGGGTGATGAAATGGAGAATGACATAGCATACCAAGAAAACTCCACATCTGATATTCCTTGGGTGGTTGAAGATAATGAACCGAGTTTTCTTACATTGCATAGAAATGATGTTCCTCCTATAGCTATTGATGCAATAGTTATTGATTTGGCAATTAATAATGATGATAATGATGCACATGATGAGATAGAGGATGGAATATCTTCAGATATGGTGACGAAATTGCTGTACACGTTAATAATGAAGATAGTGATCTAGATTAGTAAGTTTTTCTGTAGCTATATTGGTGGTGGTATATCAACTGTACTTTTGTATTTTATGATTACTGAACTTATTTTATTTGTATTTCATGATATATACAGATCATGGTTCAGTCTGTACAACGTGGTGGTAAGAGGACTCAGCTTACTCGGAAAGATGTTGCAAATGGCTCTGATCAAGTGTTGGAAACGATGTGGTGGACAGAGTGGTGCCTCATAAGAAGCGGTTGACATCATTGGGTATGACTAAACTAAAATATTTTATTTTCATAAGATGCATCATCCTGATACTCATTGGGTTCCATATGTTGTATGATTTGAGTTGTATTCCACCTCCAACAGATTGTATTGGACTATGGTTACTTTTAAACCGCATAAATTATCGTCTTTGCAGAGAACTTCAATCTTTTAAACCTCCAACAATTTACAGAGAACTTCAATCTTTTAAACCGCATAAATTATCGACTATGGCTATAAACAATAAAAACAACTCCACAGAAAATACCACGAAAAGCACATGTCCACAGAAAATCTTTTTATACGATTGATTTTCTAAAGTTTTTGCTATATCATTTATTCTTAAGTAGGCTTCTAGGTCCCTTGTGCCTTTATACACCAGATTTAGTAAACCTACCTATATTACCAATACTCCATACACAAATAACCTTGTTTGCCTCTCATATTATTTTGGTATGGAACCTGCTCATCGAGACAATCCCCAACTGACTCTCTAAGTCCAATTGAGTGTGCTATTCTCTAGGAAACAAGAGATACTTAAGTTACAGAATATTTCGAAAGGAATCAATAAATACCTGACAAAGTAGGTCCTCATATTAGCAAATAGTATCATTGATTTACTTGGGTCATGGGAACTTCTATACGGGACTTGGTAAATTCCAGCGACTATAATTTGGGAACCTGTAACTATCTTAGGACCATATTTTCAGTTTAGGCCTCCAATCGTATATACTACATTTCCTCAAAACGATTACTTCATTACCCTTACTGTCGCTTGCCTATAATTACTCTGTCCTCCATGTGAGTCCTGGGGTTTCGGGATTACTACCCTGTCAACCTGTCCTCTCCTTCATGTAGACATGACCTGGGCAGCTTGGATGTACCATTTGGTAGCCCTGGTGTTCATTTGGGTTTCAGGATGTGAGATAGGATCCCACCTAGACATCAAGTTTTTCAGGCTAACCCTGGATAACAGTTCACCAATACTTAATTTGATTTCTCTGACCTGTGTACATAGCTGATACACATAGGTCTTCTCTTATGTACCCCGACCCCAATATACATCTGCTGCTATTGGGATATTACACAAGTATAGGTGCTCTATTACTGCCATTAAGAACTTACATAAACACTGTGGTCCTTTCATGTACACACCGCATTTCTACTTGAAGTTCATAAGCAAACAACAAGCATTCACATTCTAAGCTTCTCCCTGTCGTCAAATGGCTGTATCACAGGCACCTCTCCATTGGAAGAGGGAAGAGAATATATAGAATTGAGAATACAGGATATTGGAAATGAACATGAAAATGAGCAGCATTTGACAACAAAGCAACACACGAGCACAACTCAGCACCATAAAAGCTAACACTTTAATTCCAAGGTTCACATGAATGGCACCAAATTCTGAATTTATGTGAACTGGTATATGGGTACCCTGGTAATCCGATACATGAAAATCATCTCTAGTTAACTGATACACACATAGGTATATGCAGATTTGCTATACCCAATCCCTCCACTGCACATCCCTACACGGACAAACGTAACCCAATGTCTGATACTCTCCCCTGCTTCTTTCCCACACATGGGTTTACCCAAAACTGTATTCAGTTTGGTTTTGCATAGGCTGTGCGCACCCCCTACCTAATTTCTGATACACAAGTCCACCTATACTCCAACACATCGTATCCGTATACCCACTTGTTTTACCTTTGCTGTACCATTCACATTTACCTGTTATGAGGAGAATCTCTATACCCGAGCACATAGGCCAACTGTCATGGCTCCCCTGCCTATTGTTATACCCACACAGAACTAATTGGTCGAGTGATATGGGTCACCTGCCAGTTAGGAATCTGGTAATAGAGAGGGGTTTGATACTCCTCCTTGACTCTGGTACCCTGTATGTATACTGATTACTCTATGGTACAAGGACAACCCTCTGGAATCTGTAGGTATCTGCCAATCTATCAAATCTAGCGGGTACCAAGGGGATGTCTGACCGTATCAGTTGAAAGTAACGGATGGTTCACATGTTAGCATCAATGTGATACACTGAAGGTTCATAACAGAAACTTAATACTTCGGTATCCATTGGATACAAATTAAGACCCAACCTAACATACTAGTCTATTCGTGATACTCCAAGTGCCATTCTCACATGGTCTATTACATCAATCCTTTGTCTGCTATAGGTATTTCAATCTGATACTAAATAGCAACAACCTGAAAAATGGACAAGTCTGGCCTACATAATCTGTTAGAATACTACAATGTATGCCAAAATCGTTGTGTAATAATACTCTCCAAACAACTCCAAGATGCATATGCAAACAGGAACAAAATAATACAACAGAAGAATTACTTGATTGCAAGTACAGGGTCAGGAAAATTTGGTAAGGTTAGAACTGGCTCCATTAGGAGATTGAAGCTTACTCTACTCTACTCACTTGCCTCGTCGGACAGGGGCTCTCTAACCTACTTACAAATACAGCATGGTACACTGGCTTCTTCCTCGAAACCATCATATTTTTGTTGATGCTAACAAGGCTCCTGCATCTACATGTCAACTCGATCCTTAAATACCTGTTCCCTATACATGGCATACTCCATTGCCTAGTACCTTTCACAAATTCCCAGATGTTCCTATGTTTATGGTATCATCGAAACCCTAGCATCCTCAAACCTACTCCATAGCATAGAAGCCTGAAGACCTCTCTCGTATCCGACACCACCCCCTCGTGTCAACTACCGTATCAACTGCGAACAGGTATTCCACTTAACCTCCTCTCCATGTTGTACATTGTGATGCTTTCATCACCAATGACCAAGTCAATTTCGCAAGAGAAAACTTGGCATTTCAAGTTTAACTTCTATCCCTCTCCATGTCTTTAATACGTGGAAGAGAGCAAAAAGTGCCTAGAAAATGGAACAACTTGCCATACAAGGGATACCATGATATTTAGTAGGTAAGATATGAACCAGTTAGAAACAACCAACATTACCTACCCACAAAGAATATGTTAGTCTTTCAACCTAAAGCCTAATGCCATTGCATCATGTGTAACCAAGATCGAGAAGAAGATATCGTTATGATCGGTCCCTATCATGTTGATGTCTCGCTATTTGTTTATGTTTGTAGGCTCGTAGATTAACCATATGAAAAGAAATGCAGATATCTAATCTCAACATGCACTTGTATTTTCGTTAGGACCTACCTCTATGAAGTTAGATTCTGTGGGGTACCTCCATTGTGCATATAATCAAACAGATAGTACCACCTTAGGAAGAAGAACTCAATTTTGTTGTCTTGAATGAGAGTCCAAGGAAATTCATCACCTTTTAAGAGCTTACTGCTAATCACTTTCAAACTTGGTGCCAAGACTCTGGAGAAGGCTGAATAAGAACGCATGGGGATTAGGAAAACACGTTTTCTTTGTTCTTAGAGTTAAAAATTACTTAAATAAATATGTCTATGAGATATTCAAGAGACGTGTATGATGTAAGCCAAAAAAAAGGCAAAATTATGATCACTTTCACAAAACATGGCCGCTACTAATTCAACAGAGCACAATATTGTGGCAGGAGAGCTTAGAACAAATCCTAAATGATGTTGTCTGCTTTATTTTGGTGGACATGCAGGGCATGGACTTGCAATAATTATTATTAATATATTATAGTATCTAGCATCACTACTATATCATATATATGCCTAGGCTGAAGAAAAACTAAATTGCAAAAGGGTAAAACGAAAGGTTTACAGATGTAAAGAAAATTGATGCCAACTGATAAATGAATTTAGTACATATTAAAGTAAAAGTTGCTTATGTACACTCGAGGATTGAAGGAAGCTCACATAAGGAACCAAGAAATTAGATGAAGCTATATCCAGTACATGTAAAATTATAAGATTGATATCTGATATGGGTTGTTTTCTAATTTTATGTTTTATGCCCTCATTAATGAAACAAAGTTGAAAGATGCTGCATTTCTGAAAGAAAAAAGAAACAAATGATCAGGAAATGTCATGCTGGATATAATAACATCACAGCTATAAAGCTTCATGCCATTGCAGCATATGTGTAAACGAAGAATATATTGTTTAAATTAGTTGCTCCCTTTCATGTCAATTGGCTACCTACATCTTTATCTTTGAAATGATCTCAAATTTGATTAAATGCATGTCCTGACCTAGATTGGTTTTAGATCTTGTGTATCATATATGCCATTCAAGGACCAGTATTTGACTACAGACATTGAACATCTTAGAAAGAATAATTAACTGGAGTTAATTGTCCAATCTGTTTCCATCTCTAAGTTATGAAAAAAATAATACTGAAAGGAGGGACATGTAGGGTACGGATACAAGTAACATGTACATAGCATAACATGTACACAGCCTTTAGCCCCATAGGTAGTATCTGTTTCCAATCTGTTTCCATTTCTCGAACTTATATCCAGTCTGGGAGCATAACGTGTACACAGCATAACATGTACACAGCCTTTACCCCCATAGGTAGTATCTGTTTATTTACTGAAAGGAGGGACATGTAGGGTACGGATACAAGTAAAATCATATCAAAAAATAATACTACCATGTATAAGAGATCAAAAGATACGAAAAATGATTTTGTACTAAAAGATGCACCAACCCAAATGTAAAATACAAGTAAAATCAGAACCACAGAGTGTCATCCCATTCTAATCATACTAAATGCAATGAAGTCTACTTTTTCGAGTGAGTTCCTAATTTTAGAGCCTGTCTATAAGTTAAATCTAATTTTAGAGCATGTCCATAAGTTAAAATCTATCTGATTGGCTTCAAATGTTATCAAATACAGAGCCTCCATCGCCATTAGCTGTTCCTCTATCATATGTTGGCTTGTGATGGTATTTCTATTCCTCTATCAAATACAGAGCCTCTATCATGTATTTGATTGGTAGTAGCAGGTAGCAGTATCTACAACAGTTAGCAATCTAATATTTTATTCAAAAAATTTATTCCCTGATTTGTGTATCAAATTAATTAGATTGTTATGTGACAATAAAATATTTTAATATTTGTGTATCAAATATTAGATAAAATACTATAAATTTATTATTTGTAGTATGATTTAGTTAGCAATCTAGTTAATAAAATATTTTATTCCCTGATTAGTATATACTGATTTAGTAGCAGTATCTAATATTTGAATAATATCATATTAGATTGTTAGTAGCAGGTAGCAGTATCTACAGCAGTTAGCTCGTGCCCCAAATTTATATAGATTGTGTATCAATTAGTTGTAGTATGTAGCAGGTAGCAGTATCATGGAATTTGGTGTATCAATTAGATTGTTAGTAGCAATATCTACAGCAGATGGCAACAAGTGGAGATGTGCAAGTGTCACAGGTAAAAGTTTTGTGTGTGTGTGCGCGTTAAGAGATATGGTGTATCAATGAGTGGGTGTCAAGAAGAAGAAGAGGGGTTTCTTGGGAGACTCAATGAGTGGGTATCAATATGTAATTATATTCTCAGTTAATTTGCGTTAAATTTACTTTAATCTTCCTAGCTATTTTTAACGTCATTGGCTTTCTATGATCTTTATGTTAATGTAAAATATTGTATTAATTTTCAGTTTGTACAGACACAAATATTGACAAAAATCTTTTTTTCCCAAGTGGTGGAACATGTTTACCGCCAACTATTCCCTCAAAGACCTTGGGTATGACAACAGGTTAGCAACAACTTTGGGTATGAATGGCAATTCTTTTGGTGGTGGAATAGGTTCGAACCCTAGTAGGTCTTCGTCAAACTTGAATGTGAGTACAGGAGTAGCACCTACTCCATCATTGGGAATGAATCTCAATTCTTCTGAACCATTGCAAAGGTCTAGTACTTGTGATGATACCTCTCATAATTTCGTTGAAGCTCCAAGAGGCTCTACTAACTTTCATGGTAAATAATCTATCCAATTAGCAAAAATAAATAAACTATGCTCGTAAAAAACTATGCTCCTTAGTGATGTTGCTTGTATTTGTTTTTTTTAATATTAGCATCAGATGCAAGAAACTCTGCTCCAAAGAAAACAAGAGGGTTTTCTAGGGCAATTAAGACCTCCACCATCATGTTGACCTCAGGTAAGAGGATTGAAATTCATCTTGATGAGGATTTGGGGGTGCCTATGGGTCAAGTTCGAAACATATCCAGCCTACTATCTCACGAGTGTGGTTACCAAGTTCGGACCCATGCCCCGCTACTTCAGGCACACTGGGACGACATTGATGAAGATACTAAACAGAAACTAATAGATGGAGTCACGGTAAGTGTGGAATATTATTCATTTATAACTCAATTCTATTATAATGAGTAATAACTTATAATTTATGTTGTGATTTAGACAAATTTTGATATAGATACGAAGGAGCCAAAATGGTACAAGTACATTTGTGATAATATGAGAAATAGGTACAATGACTATAAGCACAAACTAGCTAAGTATTATAAGAGCTGCGAGTCGGATGAGGTAGCTCGGGAAAATCCTCCTATACAGCTTCTAAGGGAGAGAGATCTATCAGAGTGGGAGTGGTTATGTGACCATTTCATGAGTGAAAAGTACCAGGTAATAATTGCTTCTAAACAGTTCATAAGAAGTTTGAGTTTTCTTATATTAATGTGTTGAGTTGTCTTATACTTTTTGAAGTTCTTGATTATATATAGGCTTAATTTTAACTTAATTATACTGATATGTTAGAACACCCCTATGTTCAGTTATGAGTTTTATTATATTGATGCGTTGATATTTTTCAACTTAATTATACTGATATGTCTGTATATTCAATTATGAGTTTTAAGTACTATTGCTTTTGCAATTAAGTACTATTTTAACCTGTCTTTGTTTACTGCAGAAAAGATCTGAAACTAATTCAATTAACCGATCAAAGAAACGATGGGAGCATTGTGGTGGTTCACGACCATTCTCATTGTATTACCATGATCACATTGAGGTAATCAAATAATTATTTTCATTTATAAAGTTCGTGAATATCAATATTAGCATTTGTATCAATTTTGTGTATGTTGTTATTATTAGGGTGGCTCGCAATTTCCTGATATCGTTACATGGGGTACAACTCATATGTCAAAAAAGAAGAAGAATTGGGTCAATGATGCAGCAAAGGATGCACATGTAAGTATATATTTTAGTTGTTTAAAGAAACTATTTCTATTGTATACTAAAGTAATATCATTTCGCTTTTAACTAATCAAATAATGGTTTTACAGGATGAGATGATAAAAAAGAAGAATGAATATCTTGAGAATATCACTGATGAGGGAACCTCGATGGACGAGATTGTTGTAGCACCAAATGTAGGCACTGAGATTATGGAAGATGTGATTGGACGTGGTTGTGGTAGGACGATCCGTGGAGCTGGAAAGGGATGAGTTCGGGAAACTAGTTCGTCATCTTCATCTAATACATCTTTAATTGCCTTAACTAAAGAAGTGCAAGAGTTGCAGGCACAGCTTCAGATGGAGAAGAAAGCTCGAATGAAAGTTGTTGCTGAACACGAGGAACAAAAGGCCCAATGGGGTTTTGTGATGCAACAACTACAAGTTCTTGTCCCCGGATTTTCAATTCCTGAACCCGCTCCTTTATCTCATGAAGATTTTGAAGATGGTGATGAGAGCGATCACAGCCAATCTTTTACTTAGATTAGATCTTTTATAGTTGTAGTTTACTAAATACTTTTGTTCATAGTTAGTTTAATTTTGTGCACTCTACATTGGTTGTTTTGAGTTATGATGAACTAATAGTATAATAATATTCATGTTTGGTTTTGTTTTGTTTACTTTTATTTATCGATAATAAGATCGCGTGGTACCTGATACGACTTTTAGGAATAATTTGGGTTGCCTCAAATATGGCACGCACATTTTGCAGCCATGTAAAATCTTTTACCACAATAAACTAATTACAAAAGATTACCTAAGGTAACAAAAATTAGTGCCTCAGACGATTAATAATACTCGTCACAGACTACCTTATGTGACCAATAATAGTCTTCACATACTGCATATTACTACCATTAATAGTCGCCAGAGCGTGTCTTAGACGACCAATAATAGTCATCACAGACTATCTTTGGCAGTTAATAGTAGTCTCTATACACTACCTATTATGACCAATCATAGTTGACATAGAGTGTCTTAGGCAACCAACAATAATCGTCACATGCTACCTTTGACGGTCAATAGTAGTCTTTACATACTAACTATTACGACCAATCATAGTCGCCATAGAGTGTCTTAGGCAACCAATGATAGTCGTCACATACTACCTTTGGCGGTCAATTGTTATCTCCACACACTACCTATTGCGACTAATTATAGTAACTACAAGGTGTCTTAGGCACCCAATGATACTCGTCACAGACTACCTTTGACGGTCAATAGTAGTCTCTACATACTACCTATTGCAACCAAGCAGTCACCACAAAGTGTCTTAGGCGATAAATGGTAGTCGCCACACAATATTTATTACGACCAAGCATAGTCACCACATACAACCTTGGGGGACCAATGATAGTCTCCACATACTACCTATTGCAACCAAAGTAGTCACCATAGACTACATATGCTAACTGTTTTAGTCGCCAAAAGTATTGGTGCGTCCTTCCCTCTAAAAAATCCAAACACCTATGGTGACAAAACATTCTTGGCCAAAATTTTGGGACGACAAAGATATTTTCTCACAACAGTGTAGTAGCCAAAGATCTTTTACAACTAAAATGCTTAATTAGTCGTCCCTGACTTTGGGCCAGGAGCCTGAGGCGACGATGCTTGTGACCAAGAAATTTGGTGGCGAAAAACCTAAGGCAACTAATTTTACATTTAAGCGACAAAAAACCGTTGGTCGCCTAAAGCCTTTATCCTAGTAGTGTGGATCTATTAAGATGTCACTTGCCAATATTTTGATTGTTCATAAAATATTTACGTCATGCTAAAAGATTTGTTCCTCTAGTGGATATTTCTTAATGATTCAGCTTGTTCTCTATCCCTCCCTCTGATGTGGAAGGATGACAATGTGCGGGTACGTTGTTTGGATTTGTGAGCAATTTTCATGGTTCAGGAGGAAAAAAAAAGGAAGAAGGAATCTTGTTGGTTAGGCATATAATTTCCACACTTTGAGATTTTATATATATATATATATATATATATATATATATATATATATATATATATATATATATATATAAAGTTGTGAACACAATGGATTCAGTTTTCTTCCGGGAGTCTGTCGTTCCCCGCAACCTGACCTTACACGAAATCTTGGGTTTTTTCGATAATCATTTTATTGAAAATTTGTTATTGATTTGGTTTGAGAAAAGTTGTCTCGATTTACTTTAAAGACATTCACATGCATATGATTAAAGAAGATATCTTTTGCCATATTTATATGATTCGACCAATCGAAATTGTTAGATATCTTATGTGCATCAATATATACCAAAGTGATTTAATTCGTGATTTATGTCACGCCCCAGAACCAGAATACTGGAGAGCGGGGGCGGACATAGCCAGCTACGTATAATGAAATGGAATCCATCCCACTATACGGTCACGGCTGTCTAGAAATATGAGGGTTTATCTACAAGCCATCAGTCTCTTAAGGTCATAATTATCCTATTGTCTCAATCTCAACCAACTAATAATAATTATAAGATATCAGACCACCAAATATACAATTGTAAGGCATCCCAAACATTACATATCCAGATGATCATGAAGCTAGTCGTACAAAATGTAAGGACTAGCAAGAGTTAAGTCATACATGATCAACCTCGAGTTGCCAATCATGTTTACAGCCCGTAGGCAGACAGAAAGTAAAGTGCATCGAGCTAACAGGTGCTCGTCGGCTAAATGCCTCAAAATAATAATGTACAATTACAGTAGGAGAACAAGAGAAACCCACTCGTTGCCAGGATTCCCTCTAGTGGTCACCATCTGGCTGGAAAGCAGGTAGATCCTTTGCTGCTGCTCCGGTATCTGGCCATACAAAACCAGCTGGGTCAGACCCCAGAAAGAGCAAGTGCCACAAAGGAGGCCACGAAATAAGAACAAAAGCCAGCAATTAGCACAATAATAATAAGGTAATAAAGACAGGAATTAAGAAAAAACATAACAGGTGATATACGATGAGATAACCATGGGACTATTCAGATAACCAGGTTA
The DNA here is from genome assembly GCA_029216955.1 of Iris pallida. NCBI lineage: Eukaryota > Viridiplantae > Streptophyta > Magnoliopsida > Asparagales > Iridaceae > Iris > Iris pallida. The sequence continues at coordinate 5,858,214 of JANAVB010037618.1, forward strand.
CAACCCGTAAACCAAACAAGGACCGGGGTTGTAACCCTTCGTCTGAACGGAACTTGGATTCTCCCACCATTTATCGGCAAAATATAAGAAAATCATAACAGGTAGCAATTCTTGCGCAGGAAATCAAGACAAGACTAGACAGGTTATACTTCATTCAATCAATCACGGCCAAGCAGATACTACGGCTTACTACTTTAACTAACTAGGGTTATCACAGGCCTAGTTACTAGCAAGATGCAATGAGAATTCCAAGTCCGGTTACCTGTTTGTTACTACTTGAGTGATCCCAGCAAGAAAAGGAAAAGATAGCAGGATATAGCAGACACACTGTAGTAAGATACATGTGTCCTAAGGTACCACACTCGACGGCGGGCTGGAAGTGCGCTCATCTCGACGGATAGCAACAAATCCCATGTATATATATATAAGGCCGGGACCAAAGGGGCAACAGGTAACTGGGGAATCCTCCATGAACTATTTGATCCATCTAGTCATTAACCTAGCCAGATTCAGTATGAATCCCTGACCGTGGTACTCAAGGATCATGCCCTAGACATGATGCAAGACACACATGACTCGTAGTTTATACAAGCACAATCAATGCAAACAACCACGGTGTCCAGGCCAATCATTATCACTATTACTTATCAAGAGTGCGCCACGACGGGCCACTATCAAGCATGTCAGGGTACTTGTCAGGAGTGCACCACTACGGGTCACTGTCGTGTTATGATAGTTCCTTGTCATACCATGCCATGTACAATAGTCATTCCAAACATATTAAGTAAAATCAAGTTCATGACAAAAGACGTAAGGATATAAAATGGGCGTAAAATATCTAATACAATATCAATATACAGGGCAATAGAAGAGTCAAGCTTAAAGAAATAAAACCAAAACTCCAAGAGCCAAAGGGGTTAAGCAAGGGGTCAGGGGAGCAGCGTACGCGAAAAGTCACGCACGCTGAGAGAGCAGCGTAGGTGAAAAGTCACGCACGCTGAGAGAGCAGCGTAGGTGAAAAGTCACGCACGCTACAGAGAGCAGCGTAGGTGAAAAGTCACGCACGCTGAGGGAGCAGTGTTCGTGAAAAGTCACGCACGCTGAGGGAACAGTGTACGTGAAAAGTCACGCACGCTGAGGGAGCAGTGTACGTGAAAAGTCACGCACACTCAAGGGAGCAGTGTACATGAAAAGTCACGCACACTCAAGGAAGCAGTGTACGTGAAAAGTCACGCACACTCAAGGGAGCAGTGTACGTGAAAAGTCACGCACACTCAAGGGAGCAGTGTACGTGAAAAGTCACGCACACTCAAGGGAGCAATGTACGTGAAAAGTTACGCACACTCAAGGGAGCAGTGTACGTGAAAAGTTACGCACACTCAAGGGAGCAGTGTACGTGAAAAGTCACGCACACTCAAGGAGACACGCTTCCAACAGGAAGCGTACTCAAGCCTGCGTACGCACGCTAAAGAGCGCGCGCAGCTCAGTGTGCGTAAGCTAAATAGCTCTGCACACTGCTCACTGTCTTCTCCAAACAGCAAGAACACCATGGCTGAACCCAAGCTTTAAAATTCATAACTTGGCCATCCGAACTCCAAATCCGGATTTCCAAAGCTCCAACTGGAGTGAAACTGAATGCTCTTCCACATGGAAACATCAAAACTCATAGAAAACCAACTAAAATAGATCAAAACATGCAAAAATCTGAAAATAGGAAGACTTAGATCTAGAACAAGGGAGACTCCAAATCACAAAATACCAAGAACTAATGTTGATCACCATGTCCTAAACTAGCAAATGGACAAATAAAAGAGGGTTCTCATGTGGTGGCAAGGTGCACTTGCCTAGGGTTGGGAGAGTTGTGTAGAGGAAGGAGATGAAGAAGAAGAAGGAAATAAATGGTGGTGATAATGAAGAGAGAGAGTGGTAGGTGGGGAATATAAAGAGGGTGGGTTGTGGTGTGTTGAAGGTGGAGTGTAGGTTAAGGTGTTCCTATGCATAATAAACCAAATCAAACCAACCCAATCCAAACCAATTAAAACCGAACCATGACAAAACCCAAAATACAAGAAATACCGAAACTCCACAAGTTGAGAAAAAATAAAAATACATGCAAAAAATCCAGATACGAGTATAAATACGAAATACGAAAAATACGGAAAAATAAGGGTGACAATTTAAATCATGTAAAGAGATTCACATGCTTATAATTATCTTATTTGAGTTATAATATTTCAAATATGCATGTACATAAGGATTTATGGTTATTTAATTCAAATAAGCAAAAACATTTGGACATGATTCGGTATTGTAAGATTTAGTCAACATTCAAATTTTTGGTTCCTTTTGTGACTAGCAATAGTTGTCTAATATTCTAAGTAGACTCATTGAAATAAGATGTCGCCAAAGTGACCTCTCTTGCGTAGATAGTCTATCAGGGATGTCGGATGTTTGTGTGTGTATATTCATGCGGGTATTAGCTGGCCCAAAGGAAGGTTAATATTTGGCCGAATTGCACACATAATTGTAGTGACAAATGTGTGACAATTGTAATGTTTACATGTGAGCATGGAGGGGGATCCAGACATGGATTCGACATGACACGTTATGAGACACGACAACATCTGTTTTAGTGTGTCCTAATACCTCTTGAAACATGTTCAACCGTTCAATAGGTGTGTCAAACACGGTATAAATTTTGGAGTTTCTGTATTTTTCTGTTCCATATGGAAACCATTGTCTTTTCTGTTCCAAATGGAAAGCCAAAAGCCCATGTTAGTTAGCTTTTTGAAGCGATCAAGTACGGTAAGCATATTATTTCTTTCATTTATAATAATGGTGGGAGTTGGAGACAATAAGTCCAAAAGACATACAATACAACGTGTACAAAATTTCGTACGTATCGTCGGTCATCTAAAAATAAAAAAAATAAAAAATGATACGAAGAAGGAATTCGCAGCATTGCTAAAGAGAACCTTATCATGGTGATCGGTTCTCAATCATGATGGATCATAGTCAGGGTCGGCTCCGGGAGAGGCGGGCTAGGCGGCCGCCTAGGGCCTCCTCCCCTAGGGAGTCCTCCATTTTATTTTATTTTTGGAAATTATTTTTGAAGCAACAGTTTTTTGGGTCCAGGACCCAAAAAAAAACTATGGGCCTGGAGAAGCACATGGCTGTCTGAGAATCAAATAAAACCTAGAAAAGAAATGAAACGTCATCCTATTTCAAATATGTCTCTTCATTTTCTCTTTTTCTAACGGAAAATCTCTCTCTATTTCTTTTTCTTTATTCCGACGGCCGGACTTGAAGCGAGTTCACAAGTCACGACAATGATGATAGATGGCCTACATTTTGAATTTATTGGATTTGCTGGATTTTGAATTTATAGAAAAAAAATTATATAAATGAACGAGGGTCTCATTTTATAGACGTGTCTAGGTCTTTCAAAATGCTGAAGTCGGGCCGGCCCTGATCATGGTATCGTTCAGGTCCTATTCTCAGTGGATGTATTTTATAATGATACATTAAGAAACACATGACTAATGTCGTTATGTTTTTCTCTGGTTACCTTCCTTTCATTAGTGTGGTGTTGAGTTTTTATTTTCAAGCAATCCATGTCATTTTTCTACCATTCTTTTGGTGAATCTTTTTGAAGTTGGGAATAAAAGGGTCAAAATTTTTATTTATTATAGGATTTCTGCATTACTACTTAATGGAGCCACTAAAGGCAATAAGTAGGTCTAGACAAGCCTACTTTGAAGTTGTAAAGAAAGATATTTTTTTGTTAGTGTTACGAAGGACATGATTATTAACGTAGTAGAAAAGAAAGATTAAAAAAGCTTACCCTAGAAATTTAGGATGAAGGTTTTGTTGTTGTACATGACTCCGGAAATTTTGGATCCTTACGTGGACCTATGAGACACCACTTGTTCAATTCAACACATGTCTCTTTTTCATGGCCTGATCAGCTGCCACGAGATCGAGGAGCCTTATATGTCTGAGAGAGTTCTCTGGTAGTTCGGCTACGTACAAACGATATAAACACGCTCATTGAAATTGGTGTTAGTCCCAAAAGGAAAAAAAACCATTGAATTATGTGGATGAGAGGCCAACAAGGCTGTTGTAAGTATTATAATTTATATTATAAGTTAGAAGAACATTAAGTATTAGAATTTATACAATAAGTTATAATATTTGAAACTGCCACGATCCGCTCCTGCTTTCGGGATACGTGTACATGATCAAGTCCAGTCTATGCTGTGGAATCGACTGTAGTACATTGTTCTAGACCTTCCACATCACAAAATCATTGATCATACTCATCACAGTAACTACTATCGAGAAAATAATCCCAAACAGTCACCACACAATCATAAAGTCCGCTATCAGTTGTTGGCCCATTGGTCATGGTCGAACCTGATTTTAATAATTGATCTAACCATGTCTCGATATAAGGGCTACTTGGACGATCTGCTCAAATTGCTACTGCTACCGTTCAAGATTTGGAGCTGTAATTTGTCATTGCGTCTGTATTTTTTTATTTATCAAATTCAATGTATTTTTCACATTTTTTTGAGTCTAGAAAATACAATGTACACCGAGTCGTACTGACAATAGGCTACTCAAAAATGGTTTCAAAATACCCATTCGTTTTGAAAACAAGCCCAAAACCAAAAATCCAATTCCTAACTGCTTGAAACATTCGAAAGTTCAAAAGTCTACTGAGTTTCAAAACCCAAAATCACCCATTCTGTATAAACAGAACTCTGGGCGAATTCACCACAAGTTCGGTTGGTGGAACGTTACATTATGAATTCAGTCTCCCTGCAGTTACGGATGCAACGTCTATCTACCGAGATTCTCTCAAAGAATTCTGTCTGAATTCTCCTTTTGGAAAACCTATAAATAGAGAAGACTTTTTACCATTTCAACACACCAATTCATTATCTCTTCTCTTCTCTCTAAGCTTACTACGTTCTTCCAAAGCCTTTAAGCTTTAATTTCCAAATCTCAAGCCAGTTACAATCCACTAGTCGAGTTGCCAGTGCAGTACGGTCTAGGAGTTTCATAGTGATTGTAATCAAGAGGCTTGACAAGAAGTAAGATACTTCATAATTGAAGTTGGTCGATTGCTTCGGATCAAAGCTTGCGTTGTAAAATTTGCAAGGACTTCACATGAAAATTTGCATTTTTTCATAGTAGATTTCAACTGGAAGCTGGAGTTCTTCCGACTGGATTAGTCCTCACAAGAGGAAAAACAATATATATCCTTGTGTTTGCGTTTGCTCTCTGCACTCTAGTTTTACATTTCCATATCCATGATATATAATTTCTACGATCTTGCTACTAACAATTTTTTAATAGCTAGTATTTATCTGCCTACTCTATTCACCCTCCTCTTGAGTATAGCGCTTTACATCTCGTTCCTACAATTGGTATTAGAGCAGGATATATAGGTAAAGCGAGATAATATTGCTATTATTGTCTTTAATATAACTACTGTTACATAGATCACTATATCATACATGGCAACTGTAAAATTCACAAGTGAAGGCCAAGCCATAAACAGACCCCCACTGTTTTATGGTATTAACTACACTTACTGGAAAACACGAATGAACTTCTATCTGAAGTCTCTAGATTTTGGCCTCTGGTCAATTATTATTAGTAGGCTACAAAAAGCCTACTATTACTTCTATTCTTAATTCCTTTATTATTAACAAACCTTATCATAGTTACACGGAGGAAGAGAAGAAGTTAGCTAGCCTTGATGCAAAAGTAATGCATGCTTTTTATTGTGCCATAGACATAAATGTATTCAATCTTATTACTACTTGCACAACATCTTATAAAATTTGAAAACTTCTTGAAGCTACTTATGAGTGCATATACGAAAGCAAAGCTAGCAACTCCAGAGAGGATGATAGTCTTCATAATGATGCAAATGTGTGCATGATGGCATTAGGGCTTAAGGTACAACACAATCCCTTATATGAAGAAGAGATTGTATGCCATAACTACAGAAGATCAGGCCGCATAATGGAATATTGCCCTACTACTACTAAAGAGGAGAATCGCTATGAACGATCAAACGAAGGAAGATCATCGTCTCACAAGTACACTAGTACGAGCATTTGGTGTGAAAGTGAAACAAGCGATTCGAAAAAAGAAGATAGACCACGTCTAGCTGCAAATATATGCGTAATGGCATTATCTAATGAGGTACAAAATAATCTCCTTTATGAAGAAAGTGAATCTTCTTATGATGAACTTTTTGATGCTTTCATTGATCTTCTTGAAGAACACAAGAAAGTTCTAGATAAGTATAAGCAAGCTAGAAGTGATATTATATCCTATAAGCGTGAGAATGAAAAATTTACTTGCTTATTAAATGATGCTAAAAATATTTCTACTTCTGATAATTCTACTGAGATTTCCACACTTGAGTTCAGATTGCATGAGGCACTTGAATGCATTGAGAAAAGCACTCAAAAAATTTCTAAACTTAAGGAGGAATTAGAATCAGAAAAGAAGAAGTATTCTATTGCTTCATGTAGTATTGATTCTCTTACTGCTAAATATGATGAGCCATATGCTCTCTAAAAAGTTAGAGATTAGATTGAAAAAACAGGTAATACTTACTACCCAGTCAAAGTTCTGTCCTATGACACATCACACACATGATAGGACACGATCAAAGAAAGCACGCAAACCAAATGCTACACATCATCATGCTTTCTATTACAAGTATCCACGCACGTCATATCACACCACTACACGTTCTCATACTGCTGCACATAGCACTAATACTTGTCATTATTGAGGTATGAAAGGACACATTTCTAGTCAATGTCAGAGTAGAAAACTTGTTGATATGAACTTGTTACAAATGGATTCCAAAAGCTAACAAATGTGGATCCAAGTTTTGGATACCAAAGTCTTCGCGTCTTAGTGCAGGTGAAGCTTCTCATATCAAATAGAACAATATAATATATTGGTGATTACAAAGCTACAAAGGTAATCTTCCAAGCAATTGTACCAACATAAGTGTGGTCACTTGAACCACTTTGGTTATGCTGCCAATAGCAAAGGGTACCGAGTCTTCAACAAAAGGGTTATGATCATCGAAGAATCAATGAACATCACCTTCGACGAACTAAATCAACAAATAATTGATGATGATGAAGACATCAATACACCAAGCAAGGAACCTGCAGAACCAGAAACCGGAACCAGCTACCTTGAGAGTCTGTCAAAAAGAATGAAGTTTATGGCTGACCATCCCAAGGACTTGGTAATATGTAAGATTACCAAGGGTGTAAGTACTCGTTCCTCTACCAAAGATATAGCTTCTTGTGTTGCATTTATTTCACAGCTAGAACCTAAAACTATTGAAGACGAATATAACGATAATTTTTGGTTAGATGTTATGCAAGAGGAATTAAACCAATTTGAACATAATCAAGTTTGGAAACTTGTTCCCAACCCTATTGATCATCCGGTCATTGGCACCCACTGGGTATTCTGAAATAAATCGAATGAGAATGGTTTAGTCACTCGTAACAAGGTCCGACTCGTAGCTCAAGGATACAACCAAGAGGAAGGTATTGACTACGATGAGACCTATGCCCTAGTTACAAGATTAGAATCCATTCGCATGTTATGTGCATTTGGATGTTTTCATGATTTTAAACTTTTTCAAATGGACGTAAAAAGTGCATTACTTAACGGTTTTATAAAAGAAAAAGTTTATGTAGCTCAACCTCTAGGATTTGTTGATTTCAAAAACCCTGACTATGTATTCAAGTTGAAGAAAGCCTTATACGATCTGAAACAAGTTTCTCGTGCTTGGTACGATCATTTAAGCTATTTTCTACTTGATAACAGTTTTTAAAAAGGCAAGGTTGACACTACACTTTTTATAAAGTCTTTAAATGAAAATCTTCTTCTGATTCAAATTTATGTTGATAATATTATCTTTGGATCTACTGATGAGTCTCTTTGTCAAAAATTCTCTAAGTGTATGCAGAATGAGTTTGAGATGAGCATGATGGAAGAACTCAAATTCTTTCTTGGATTGCAAATCAAACAAACCAACAATGGGATGTTCATCAATTAAGCCAAGTACACAAAAGATTTGCTAAAGAAGTTCAATCTGGAAGCCGTCAAGCCTCTTGGCACTCCAATGGCAACTTCAACCAAGTTTGATGTAGATGAACAAGGCAAACCTGTCGACATATGTAAGTATCGAGTTATGATTGGTAGTTTACTTCATTTAACTGCTAGTCGCCCTGATATAATGTTTAGTGTTTGCTTGTGTTCTAGATTTCAAGCTAATCCTAAGGAATCACACTTGTGCACAGTTAAGCGTATCTTTCGATACCTTAAGGGTACTTCTTTTGTCAGCTTATGTTATCCCAAAATCATGTCCTTTGACCTAATCGGTTACTCGAATGCTGATTTTGCTGGATGCAAAGTGGATAGAAAAAGTACTAGCGGCATGTGTCATTTTCTTGGTAAGGCTCTAGTCTCTTGGTTTAGCAAGAAACAAAATTCAGTCGCATTATCGACTATTGACACTACTAAAATATGCTATATTAGCGACGTTGTTTAGCGACGAAATAAAATAACGTCGCTAAATATGTAATATAGCGACTTCCTTCTATAGACATCGCAAAACGTCGCAGAATAGCGACGTTCAGCGACAGTAGATAAATTACGTCGCGGAATAGTGACGTTCAGCGACATATTATTAAAATATGTCGCCATATATTAAAATGGTTGCGACGTTTAGCGAGGTCGACTATTGACGTCGCTAACTTTTTTACTTAGGGCACAATACTGTTTCTTTTTTCCCCCTCACTCGAAAATTTCATAATTTTCCTTCGAGCTCTTCCCCCCCCGGCGACCCCTTCCCCCCCCGGCGACTCCCTCCCCCACCGGCGACCCCTACCCCCCCGTCGAGCTCCTCCTCCCCCAATTCGAGCTACTCCTCCTTCCGGTAAACCCTAACCTAACTCCTCCTCCTCCTCCTCCTTCTCTCCCACGGACACACACACACACACACACACACACACACACACACACAGACACACACACTCACACGGACACACGAACACATATACACACACACAGAGACACACACGGACACATACATAGCTATTGTGTGTGTTTGAGTAGGGACGGCAACTTCCCCCGAACCCGACGGGGACCCAACCTTTTTTCCCCGATGGAGACGGGTTTAGGGATATAGAAACGGGGATGGGGACGGGAATGGGGATTAAACAAAATCCCTTATTATATTTGGGGCCGGGTATGGGTATTGTACTCTCCGCCCCGGTAAATCCCCGACCCCGATTACTTATACTTATATGTACAACACATTTGTATGAGTTCATGATCTATCTGGTAATAGATATAATTTTTATTAAATCAATGTTTTATCAACATTGTCTTGTAATTTTTTTTGGAATGAAATAGATTATACTATAAAGAAAAAAATTATTAACAGGGACGGGGACAAAAAATCCACTCCCAAAAGTGTTAATGGGGCAGGTTGCGGGGACGGGGACGGGGAGTACATTGTTAAACGGGGACGGAGATGGGGATAAAAATTTAAACCCGAACGGGGATGGAGTACATTGTTAGATCATTAGCTAGTATTAGAGAGAGAATTATTGTAATTGCCAAGTGTAGGTAAGGATTGGGTATCTCAAGATACTAAGTTATAAGGTAAATATAGCTACACATATATGTGTGTGTGTGTGTGTGTGTGTGTGTGTGTGTAGAGTTGAGAGTAATTGATTAGTGTGTGATACTAAATGTATATGGAGATATAGATATTAGTGTGTGTGTGCATTAGCTATAGGTTTGTGTAGTGTTTGAGAGTGTGTAAGTGTGTGTAATATTAAGGTATATATATATATATATATATATATATATATATATATATATAATAAGGTAACAATTATGTGTGTCTATGTGAGTATAGTAGAGTGGTGTGTGAGTGTGTAGTATAGGCTTGAGTATGTGTCCAGAGGGTGTTGTCGAGTGTCAGTCAATCTAGTATACTATTTATTTACCTCTATATCATACTAGGAGACTTATTTAGTATAGTTGTGGTTGTAATTAGTTGATATTATATTCAAGTCTTGAAAATTGATGTTAAGAGGTCATGGGGTCTTAGATATCGGTTGTAGGTGACATTATATATATATATGGTCTGGCGATATCGAAACGAATCTAGTGTGTCTGAATGAGATATCGGTTGTAGGTGACATTATATTCATGGGGTCTTTGACTTTGTCATGGGGTCTTAGATATCGGTTGTAGGTGACATTATATTCAAGTCTTGAAAATTGATGTTAAGACAATTTTTAACTTGACCCTGGCGATATCGAAACGAATGTGTCTGAATGATATTGGCATCAGTAAGAATCGATAGCGTATGTGTACACGTTGGATGCACAAGAACTTATGTGCGATATAGCATGGTTATTAGTAACTGTCCGCTACTAATGTGTGTCCCATAATAAGACATAATAAACGAATTTGTGCTGTTGGATAATGTGTGTCCATCTTTGCAGAATGGATATGAATTACTACTTGCGGAATCGTTCATGGATGTATAATCGTCGTCCTGATGATATATCATGTGTAGTGTGCAGGATAAATACATAGCGGGAGTAGAGCAGTTCCTGCAGTTTGCTAAGGCGTTCTCTCAGAACATGGACGGCACCAAAATTAAGTGTCCGTGTGTGAAATGTCATAACGTGAAATATTATCCAGAAGTGGAAGTGACATATCATTTGTACTCGAGGGGTTTCACGCCTAATTACTATCAGTAGACCGCACACGGAGAACTTGTGTCTTTAGCATCAGAGCCGGAGCCTTATGTTGAGCCGTATATGCATGCGGGACCTAATTTTGTTTCAGATAATCATGCATATGACGACGGGTGCGTGAACATGGTTTTCGACGCTGCGGGGCCTAGTTTCGTTCATGATGCAGCTGAGGAGGCACCGAATGTCGATGCTGCAAAGTTCATGGAGTTGCTGGAGAATGCAAGGACTCCATTGTATCATGGTTGTGAGGATCATTCACCGTTGGAAGTGGTTACAAGACTGTTGAGCATTAAGTCAGATTTTAACATGTCGCAAGAATGCTACAACCGAGTGTTGGAGTTGATTATAGAGATCTTGTCGGCGGGTGCTAAGTTACCTAAAGACTTCTATCGGTCTAAGAGGATGGTGAGATCGCTCTGGATGGGATACGAGAAAATCGATTCTTGTCGCAATGGGTGCATGCTGTACTACAAAGACAAGGATGCAGATGTGTGCAGATTTTGTGGTGCTGATCGCTATAAGACAACTAGTACAGAAAGGTCTACCGATGCAAGAAGACCGACCGATTCAATGCACTACTTGCCTTTAAATCTGCGGTTGCAAAGATTATTTATGGTGAAAGAGACGGCCGAAAATATGAGTTGGCACATGCGAGAACAGATTGAAGGAGTGTTGGATCACCCATCCGATGGAGAAGCGTGGAAGCACTTTGATCGAGTGTATCCTGATTTTGCTTCAGATCCGCGTAATGTCAGGTTGGGGCTATCTTTTAACGATTTTACTCCTTTTGGTCTTTCGGGATCCCAGTATTCGTGCTGGCCTGTGATTGTCACTCCGTATAACCTACTGCCTTGGATGTGCATGAAGACTCAGTACATGTTTCTAACCGTTATAATTCCTGGTCCGAACAATCCCAAGAGGAACATTGATGTGTACTTACAGCCTTTGATAGATGAGTTGAATCAGTTATGGGAAGTAGGCGCTAACACGTACGATGTATCCAGGAAGCAGAATTTTCAGATGAAGGCAACCCTTATGTGGACCATCAACGACTTTTCGGCCTATGGAATGTTATCTGGATGGAGCACTCATGGCCGTCTCTCATGTCCGTATTGCATGGACCGTACTAAGGCTTTTCGCTTGAAACACGGAGGAAAACCGTGCTTCTTTGATTGTCATCGACAATTTCTGCCAAAAGATCATCCGTTCAGAAGGAACATGAATGCATTCTGTGCCGGTGTTGTAGAGAAGGGTGATCCACCGCTAAGATGGTGCGGAGCCACGATATGGGAGGAGGTTAGAGATTTTCCAAGTGCTATCGAAGATCCTACAACTGGGTACAAGTGCGATGGATTTGGTAGAGATCATAACTGGACAAAGAGGAGCATATTCTGGGATCTGCCATATTGGAGTACCAATCTGATCAGACATAATCTTGATGTCATGCATATTGAGAAGAATGTGTTTGATAACATAATTAATACTGTGATGGACGTAAAGGGAAAAACGAAAGACAATCCCAAGGCCAGGTTGGACTTAGAAGAAATATGCAAACGCCCTGCGTTGCATTTGATAGAGGAGAATGGAAAACAGTTCATGCCGAAGTTAATTTTCTCACTGGATAAGGAGGATAAAGTGAGACTTTGTCGGTGGATCCAGAGCCTAAAATTTCCAGATGGATATGTGTCAAATCTGAGAAGATGTGTCGATCCGAAGGAAAACAAATTGATGGGTATGAAGGGCCACGATTGTCACGTATTCATGGAGAGGTTAATTCTGATTGTATTTCGAAAATTCTTACCGCAGGTAGTTTGGGATCCATTGACGGTGCTTAGCATATTCTTCAGGGATCTTTGTTCTAAGAAATTGCTCGTTGATCGTCTAGAAAAGCAAGAGAAAGATATTGTGGTAACACTGTGCAAGCTAGAGAGGGTGTTTCCTCCTGGATTCTTCGACTCTATGGAGTATTTGCCGATTCATCTATCCTATGAGGCACGTATTGGTGGACCCGTCGAGCGACATTTGAATCACCTAAAAAGAAAGGTAAAAAATAAGGCACGGGTCGAGGGTTCTATTTGTGAAGCCTATGTTCTCGACGAGATTACAAACTTTTGTTCGATGTATTTCAAGCCTCTTGTTGCAACTAATAGAACGAGAGCTTCTAGAAACGACGACGGAGATCATGAATGTAATGTTACAATACTGAAGGTATTCAATGCTCCAGGAAAGCCATCGGGTAAAATAAAGAAGAGATATCTGAACGATGATGAGCTAAGGGCTGCTCAGGTGTATGTATTACTCAACTGCGACGATAATGAAGTAGAGAAGCTGGAGGGGTAAGTAATTAATATGTCTACATTATTTTAATAGTGTTGATTATTATACTATTACATTAATTGAACGATGTTGTTTTCAGCATATTTAATGATGATGTGAGGTCAGGTAGGCCACACATAATAGAAGAAGAACTAGAATAAGAAATGAGACATTATTTTTCATCATGGTTGAGTGCATATGTAAGATGTGAGAACTCTGTAATTACCTTTCTGTATATGCACTTGAGAATGAGCTTAATTTATTTTTTTGTGGTATTTAGGTCGATCATCCATACGCATGACTTGAGAATGAGTCTATTAGAACGCTAACCAAGGGACCAATTTATGCTGCAAAAATATGGCCAAGCTACTGTGTTAATGGGTTTAGGTTCAAGTCAGCAACTTGCCCGATCAGAGACAACTTTGTGGATCTCGATTCCACCAAAAATAGCTGTTTGTGTATCAGATCTTCGAACTACAAAGATGTAGATACGGACAACGATTTCTATGGCGTCCTACGGGAGATTGTGGAGCTGACATATAGTTATGGAATAGAGCTTGCTAAGATTGTGTTATTCAGGTGTGATTGGTTCGATCCGATTGAAGGTCAAGGTTGGAAAGTAGACAAGCACGGTCTTGTGGATATAAACTATCAGCGTCGATATCAAGCCTATGAACCATTTGTCCTATCAAGTCAGGCTCAGCTCGTGTACTTCACAAGTTATTCTAAACGGGAAACAACAAGGTCGGACTGGTGGACAGTATGCAAGACCAAAGCTAGAAATACCTTTGAGGTTGACGATATAGCTTATCAAGAGGATGAATTACCTCTTATAACAAATATTATAGAAGTGGACACGACGGAAGTTCCTCATTACACATCTAATTGTGTAGAAGAAGTAGAATTATCTGAAGAGGAAGATGCAGATGAAAGTGAAGATGTAGAGGAGGAAGAAGAAGAAGAAGAAGAAGAAGAAGAAGAAGAAGAAGAAGAAGAAGAAGATGAGCTAAACGAACTAGATGAAATTTCAGAAGAGGATTAAATCTGTACGTTTGTTTTATCATCATATTTGACACTTTAGTGACACTTTTATCATATAAATCTGTGACACTTTAGCGACACTTTTATCTGTGACTATGATATTTTTTAAAAATCTGTTATATCTATCATATAAATATGTATATTTGTTTTATTGTCATATGTTATTATCAGGTATGACTAGGCCAGGAGGACGATGCGGAGGATATTATATTAGGCAGTCCCGTCTGCCTCGGGCTGGGGATGCAGATTCCGTACCCTCATCCTCATCTCCGAGTACGCCAGTGTACCGTTCTGTTCCCGGTCCATTACCGGGACAGGGCAGTTCCAGCAGGTTAGCGACTCCTCCCTCGTCGTCCAGCATTCCTCCTGCCGACGGCTCCATGGGAAGAGCCGACGCCGAGCATATGGAGGACGGCGATCAGACTGATCCTACCCAGGCAGGAGGTGAGAGCGACCCTCCATGCGCTCCCCCGGACGAGACGCGTATGGAGATTTGGACGGACGGGCCTACGAAGTAAGTTTATTAGTTAATATATATTTCTCAAATGATTATATGTACATATATATTCATTAAATTTATTATTGTATAGATATCGGCCTCCTGCAGTACAGAGACAGCTGGGGTTATTTCTGAGGCAGAACTATGGTGGGCCTTGGATTAACTACTCAGATGCTCCCGCAGATAGGAAGGCCTTTTGGTTGGCCCACTTCAAGGTAAAAAATTTATTTATTTTTAAATTTTAATAATCATTTGTGTATATTATACAACTTTTCTATTTTACTTCTTGTAGAGGACCTATTTCTATCCACCACATCGGGCGACGAAGATCGAGGCCCAATTTTCTGCCGTCGCAGGCAAGCTCATCCGTGATGCAATCCACGACCAGAAGTCTCGTGATCGCTCCGGAAAGCCGATCCATGGTTGGATCACGCAAGAGCAGTGGACTGTGATAAAGGCTAGATTCGGCGAGGCCAAGTACCAGGAGCGGGCTGACAAGGCCAAGGTGGCACGGTCGAGTGCCAGTAAGTGGTGTGGTGGCTCCATTCCGATGACGGAGCATTTTCGTCGTCTAGTACGTTTGCAATGACAGACATCATTTTATATATAGTTGGATAGAATATTTAATACTAATAATAGATAATATATTTTAACAGGTAAAAAAGGGTGAGGACTCCAACATGGTGACCGTCTTCCTGGTCACCCATCGGAGGGCTGGGGAGTTCATTGACGAGAGGGCGACGCAGGCATATGTACGTTCTATTCTTTATATTAATTTACTATAATTTAGAAAACAGGAAAATAGATATCAATATAGACTTTAGAAAACACTTATACGTTAGCAAACATTGTTCTAGGCCGAGTTTCTTCTGCTACAAGAGGAGGCGGCTGCTGCTGCTAGTGTGCCAGCAGAGGGAGGGGCTGGTACTTCCTCCCAGCCGTCTACAGCTCCATCGCCGGACGACTTCTGGATGACCGCTGTTGGTGGTCTTCAGAAGGGTACGTACTACGGTACGGGATCCTACGACGCCTATTTGGCTTCATAGTCATCCTAGGCCCCCTCTGTCAGTGCGCAGTCTCCATCTTCGCAGGCGTTATAACGAGCTCAGGATATTGGTCGTCAGATCGACGAGCTGCATCGCGAGTTGCAGCAGCAGATTTCTGATCACCATACCGCAGAGCGACGATCCGATGATTACCGGACGATTTGATGCGGTCGAGCGCAATATACAGGAGCTGATGAGTCTGCAACAGGCTACAGCTGCCAGCTTGCACACGCTCACCGAGTCTACGCAGCGCACAGAGCGTAGACAGGCCGAGCTGGAGGGATCGCAGAGGACCATGTCTGCCTCACTCACTCAGGTACAAACTTCGATTGAGGAGAGTACTCAGAGGATGGTGAGTACCCTTGCTGCGCATGGTGATCGACTGCGAGAGCTGGAGCAGACACGTCCTCCCGGTCCTTCGACGGCGCCGACTCCAGACATTGTACTGCCTCCTACTGCCCCTACGGTACAGCTCACACATGAGCAGTATGAGTACATGCTATCTCAGATGCGCGACAGGGGTCCTCAGTGATCCAGTAGATTTTTTTTATCATCTTTGTATGTATTGGCCCTATGGGCCCATTGACCATTCTGTACACTGATTTTTATTCTTATTTGACTCTGTTGGACATGTATGTTTGTTGGACATGTATGTTTATGATATTTACTTTGTTGGTATTTTTATTGAGTACATGTATGATATTTACTTAGACATGTATGTTTGTGATATCTGCGACGGGGATGACAAATATACCTACGCTGGCTTATAAGCGATGATCTGATATACAAAGGAGGTGCTGCCCAAATTTTTAAAAAATATGTTTGGTATTTTTGTGATGATGTGTGTCTGTGTAAACACAGACACACAACAAAACAAAAATACCAAACATATTTTTTTATATTTTATTCATAATATCTGTGACGTCTAGCGACGTTCTGTAACGTATAGCGACGTATCCAGACGTCACTAATTAGCGCCGTCACGTCGCTATCCGTCGCAATTCGTCGCTCAGTAGCTGACGTGGTGTGCGGTTGACATCGCTAATTTGGTCGCTGTACGTCGCTAAACTGCTGACGTGGTAGGCATGCCATGTCATCACATAAAAATAAATAATGTCGCTACGTAGTCGCACTACGTCGCTAATTTGGCGACGTTCAAATTCGTCGCCCGACGTCGCTAATTTTGCGACGACCCAGCGACATTGGGGTGACGTCGCAAACAGCGACGGAGGGCGACTAATTTGTCATATGCGACTAGCTTTTTCGCGACCTTCATGTTTTGTCGCTAAAGTCGTCGCTAATTACGTTTAGCGACGTATTTTCCTTAATTAGCGACGTATCCGGACGTCGCTAATTTGCCTTATTTTAGTAGTGTGAGGCTGAATATATCGCCGCAGGACGTTGTTGTGCACAAATTTTGTGGATGAAGCAAACCTTAGAAGACTTTGGATTACACTACATACACATATCCATTTTCTGTGACAACACTAGCACAATCAATTTGACTAAGAATCCTGTATGTTACTCTCGCACTAAGCATATTGAGATTCGACATCTTTTTTTTTAGAAACCATCAAACAAATGGAGATATCAACTTAGAATATACATGAAAACAATTGGCTGACATCATTATAAAACCTTTAGCGGATGATCGATTCAAATATTTACGTCGAGAATTAGAAATTTTAGATGTCAATAATATTAATTAATCTTATCTTACTAATTATTTTTCAATATATAAAAACTGTTTTTGAGACAAGCCTAAAAAGGGTCTGTCTGTCACCATGGCTAAGGCTAAAGCGAAACGGTACTTAAGCGTTCCCCTGTGAACCTCCGTTAGCTGGGACAGTACCCCTACAGCTAATCTGAGACAGTCACCGCGTAACAAAATTTAATTCGTAAAATAATGTTAATTATATTAATTGAAATTAAAATTTACTAAAATTGGAATTAAATAATTAAAAAGGAATAATGTGTATAAAAGTGACATTTATTTATGTGCAAAATACCTCAATAGAACTGCAGGCGAACTCGCACCGAATTCGGTCCGAGTTTGGCCCGAGTTCTGTTGGTGTCAGGTATTATATACACAGAACTACATGGCCCACGTTTCTATTCATCTTCTTCCTCCTCCAAACCGAACAACACCAGCCGAAGAGTCCCCAAAACCCTAGTTTTTCCACCATCGATTCCTTCCTATTCCTTTGGAGTTTTCCTTCCAAACTTTGGATTTGTGCATGGAATCGCCTCCTTTTCCACATACTTGATTTCGAGAAGGTATAATCTCTTCAATCTCTCCATTTCAATTTCTTAAAATTTTTATATTTTCCTTAGAAACCATGCCTAGAATGCATAATCCCTTTAAGAGAAAGAAGACTACGGCTAGTGAAGAAGCCTCTTCTTCGGATCCTCTTCAAGGATCTCTCTTTTCTCCCGTCCAAAGAGACGATGGGACGTTCAAGGAGTTTTTTTTTCCTGAAACTCTTGAACAATCATTATTGAATTTTTCAATTCGTAACATATGTCCGGCGCACCGATTAAGTGGATGATCTTTTCGTCTCACAAAACTTTCTTCAAAGCTTTTGGATTGCACAACCTTGTCATTCACTCTTTTTCCATTGCTACTAATGTTATTCGAATATTTTACTGCAACTTCACCTTAGCCGATAATACTTTTTCTGTTAAGAGCCGTGTCGCAGGCATCGACATTCAATTCAATGAGAACGACTTAGCAAAAATCCTTAACATTCCAAATGAAGGTGCTCCGCTTGACGATATCACTGAGTTTGAATTCCCTAATGACACGAATTTGAACAATTTTAAGACTCAACTTTGTGCTCCTGAACCTGTTCATCCCGACAAGTTCAAAGCCGCACACTTGACCTATTCTTTTATGAGTTACATCGTATTATTTATTTCACTATTTTGCCAAAATCCACTTCAAAAGACAATATGACAACTCTTGAAATGTCTGCTATTTATCATGTTTGTAATGGGATTCTATTTTCCGTTCATAAGACGATTATCCAAATGATGGGTAGATGTTGCGAGAGAACATAAACCTTGTCTACGCGATGATGCTTCCTATCATCTTCCAGCACTTTGAGATCGATTTATCTTCTTGTGCTTGTGACTCTGAGCCCAAGTATCTTTAGCTTTCTTGTCGTAGTACATCCATATCTCCTGCTCCTCCTACTGCACCACCTCCTCCACCTTAGTCTTATCCTATGACTTTTGAGGGTCTTCATCAACACTTGTTTGATATGCGACGTACTCAGCTGGATGAGCACAACTATTTGTGAGCATTTGTTACTGACACATTGAGGGAACAATAGTTTCGTGATGTTAGTCGTTTCAGGCTCTTACAAACTCCTTTGCAGATCTGCGTTTTACCTAGACTGGTCAGCATGTCAGTTTTCTTATACGAGATCCTACTGTCTTTGGCTACCGCTATGAATGATGAGATGGTTCAACACTTCTTTGAGGCCGGTAACGCTTATGATTGGTACCGTGGTTCTGGTGCTACTCCACACCCATCTCATAGAGCTGGCACTTCTGGGGCTGGTCCTTCTGGACATGGCGACGATGCTGATCGTGATGCCGACGACTCTGTTTAGCTGAGGATTTGATCTAGACGCTACTATATTTTGTCTAGATGGTATCTGATTAGACTTTATTTTGTCTATGTATTCTTGGAGATGCTCCGACATTCCAAGATAGTAGTACTTATTTTTTTTATTTAGCACTTATTCGACTATTTCTAAGATGCTGAGTTGATGTATTCAAACTCTTATTTCTATGCATTTTCTATTATTATTCAGTGTGTATTTTTTTTTTGGTATGCACTTCTGCATTTTATGCTTAGCACTATGTCTTTGCTACTGCTTCATTCATAACACTGCCTGTGAAATTTATATTATTTCTTTATATATTATCTCTGCGTTTCTTCAACGTTCGTCCCTTATGCATGAATTACGGAAGAACTTCTTTCTTTGCAATTATTTTGCTAAGTGACAATGAGGGAGAAAATGATCTAACATCCCTTTCAGGTTAAACTTTTACCAAGAGGAGACAGTACCAAACAGTACCAAACAACGAACCACTTTTTGATATTTTTGTCAAATCAACAATCAAGATATTATATCGGTCAAGGTTTGTCAATTATCAAAATTGAGGAGATTGTTGGCCCATTGGTCATGATCGAACCTGATTTTAATAATTGATCTAATCCTGTCTCGATATAAGGGCTACTTAGACGATCTGCTCAAATTGCTACTGCAACCGTTTAAGATTTGGAGGCCTACTTTGTCATTGCATCTGTATTTTTCATTTATCAAATTCAATGTATTTTTATATTTTATTGAGTCTAGAAAATATAATTTATACCGAGTCATACTGGCAAATAGACCACCTAAAAACGTTTTCAAAATACCCATTCGTTTTGAAAACAAACGCAAAACCAAAAAGCTAATTCCTAACTGCTTGAAACATTCGAAAGCCCAAAAGCCCACTGAGTTTCAAAATTCAAAATCACCCATTCTGTATCAACAGAACTCTAGGCGAGTTCATCCCGAATTCGGCCCGAGTGTGGTTGGTGGAACGTTACATTTTGAATTTAGTCACCCTGCAGTTATGGATGCAACGGTTATCTGTCGAGATTCTCTGAAAGAATTCTGTCTGAATTCTGTCCAAATTCTCCCTTTGGAAAACCTATAAATAGAGAATAATTTCTACCATTTCAACACACCAATTCATTCTTTCTTCTCTTCTCTCTAAGCTTACTACGTTCTTCTTTTAAAGCCTTTAAGCTTTAATTTTCAAATTCCAAGCCAGTTACAATCCTCTAGTCGATTTGCCAGTGCGGTATGGTCTAGAAGTTTTAGAATGATTGTAATAAAGAGGCTTGACAAGAAGTAAGATACTTCACAATTGAAGTTGGTCGAGTGCTTCGGATTAAAGCTCGCGTTGTAGAAGTTGCAAGAACTTCGCATGAAAACTTGCATTTTTTCATAGTGGATTTCAACGGGAAGTTGGAGTTCTTCCGACTGGATTAGTCCTCACAAGAGGAAACCAGTATACATCTTTGTGTTTGCGTTTGCTCTATGCACTCTACTTTTACATTTCCATATCTGTGATATATTTTTGCGATATTGCTACTAACAATTTTTTAATAGCTAGTATTCCGCTGCCTACTCTATTCATCCCCCTCTAAAGTATAGCGCTTTACATCTCGTTCCTACATCAGCCTTTTCAGTACATCATACATACCAACTCCGGAGACACATCTGGTAAAATAACCATAAGGATAATATAAATGAACAAGAAAGTGATCATGAATGGAGAACATATAACTAATAAAAACTAACAATTAACATGTCAAGAAAATGAAATATAACAACATGGAACTATGATAAAAACAATAAACTAAACTAGTACATAGAATATAACTTTTGACATATGGATGACTAGGGGTCAATCTGACAAGACATACGTGAAATGTACACCTGCTATTCTTCGGTAGTATGCCATGGGTAGTTCTGGGTTGACCATATATGTCTACTCGTATATTCTCGCATCCAACTATCACTCAAGTGCATAATTAAGAAAAGAAGTCATAAACAATAATCACAAGTTATGATAAACATGATCAATATCAAGAAAGTGCACTTTCTTTCTCTCTCTCTCTCTCACACAGCAAATCGTGTCACTGGCAAGCATAAAACTAATAAAAAGCATATAATATAGCAATATAACATAATAAAAAGAGTAAGTGTAAAGCACTTGACTAAAAATAGTTAAAGTCGAGATATTGGTCACAAACGAGCTGATACAGAAGGGTCTAAAGTGCTAACTGTCCATAATGAATCCAAATACAGAAATATACATCACCATTGGGTCCAAAGATGACAAATAGGAAGAAGTCATATAACATTGTCCATAGTTTTGATGAAGTTGAGAAATTGTCGTTTTCGGGACTGGGCGATGTCTGAAAGTAGGTTCACAAAATTCAAAAATAAAGCCAAATTAGTCCAAGTCCAGAATTAACATATTTCATACGAATCTAGGGTAGAACGATTCCCCTAGTCCAACAGTGAAGTCGGATTCCGAATTTGACAATCAGAATTCTAAAATGGCGTTTAGAATTCAAGAAATTTTAATTCAAGAGTCCCACAAACCCCCAACTTTTTGTGCGAAAACGATCTATCAAATGACAGGATCTACGGTTCAAAATTGGCACGAGCTAAGATGGTTATACAAGATCTCTGGATTGATGAAGAAAAGAAATTGCCGATCCAACGATTTGATCAATGGAAAAACGAACACAAAGTCGTCGTCATGAAATAGTGTAAAATAATCAATTTAAACTGTAAACTTCTGTCACGTCCCGCTCCCGTAGGTGCGATCGTCCTCGCTGAGGCGTGATGCTGCACGAGCCTAGATTGTGCTTGTGCAAGGCAGTTTCATAACGGCCGATTACATCGGCGGCGACGGGATCGTCGCACAGAAGTCCCAAGCAGAAACATTGAACATGCAACAGAAATTTAGAAGCAATACACAAGTTATTCAAAAGAACTCTTTATTGATATTGAACAATGATATTACAATGGGCGCAAGGCCATGATTACAAGTCTCTCGTGCTCACTTTTCTCTCATTTTACAAGTCACACTGCTCTCTCTCTTATCTCGATTATAATGCTTGAGTCAGCAGAAGCTTCGGAAGGCGATGTCCATACATTATGTCCTGTATAAGTCTTTGATTCCATGCGACCGCACGCTTCGAATCGCCAAGGAACTCCGTGCCTCGACGCATCCAAGCGAGCTCCGCATCACGAGCTTCTACCTGTGCCTGCACATGGAAAGTGTGTGGGTGTCAGTACTCAACTGTACTGGTGGAGTGAGCTCCTCGCCCACCCATACAAAATCGACACATTCATTTACTTTGTGCAGCTTACAAGTCCCTTCACGATTGTCTTTCTAATCTTGCCTTAGGATCCATTTTAGAACAAGACGTCTCGGCCTATACTTAATAATGCAACGACAACGTCGTGCAACGACGGGGTCGTGCAATGACGGGGTCGTGCAACGACGGGGTCGTGCCATGCCAACGTGCATTCAACTTATTCGAGATAGCGCTTCGCCGAGGAGCAACTCATGCGAACTCGACCGTGCCAAGACTTTCGCTTAAACTCAAGTGCCTCTAGACCAATTCTCGTGCCATCGACGTCAAGGGATCGACTCGTGCAGGTCGTGCCCTTAGACTTTGCCTAGACTTGTCCGTGCTTCAAGATGAGGTCGTGCCCAACCACTCCCTGACTTAGCCAACTTTTACATTACGGTCCTTTCGACTTAAAGCGATGGCACTTGACTTAACTTATGCAAACTTAGGCCAATAATGCCGATATGCGAAAGCCAATATGCGATTGCCAATACTTGATACGCGAAAGCCAATACGTGATACGCGAAAGCCTTGCTTAGTGCCGAAGCACGTGTCTTGCTGACATAAGCTATAACTCATTCCTTCTGTGCTGATACAAGGCTAGCACTAACGGGATTACATCTTGCTAACTTGATACCTGTCGTGCTAGACTGTCTCATGATTCGACCGACATCGTGCTAGTACTTGACGCTATCCAAAGGCAAACACGCAAATTGTCGCTCTTGCCGACACATCTATATGAGTGGTCACTAGCAATGTCAAGCTATCTTGGACTGGCTCGTGGGATGTCGACTCGTCCCTACACGGTAGCTAGCCCGGAGGCGCCGAAGTCTCCCATGCGGTTATCCAGCATCCTACCTTGAGCCGCAACTCGCTTCCCCCAGGCCGACCTGATCCCAGTGCCCCGGCGATCCCTCGAGAAGACTACACCTTGTCGACAAGTTGTCCAATGACCATGCAAGACTAAACTCGATCTATCGAATTCTTCCTTAACCAGACCATGCTTTCCTTCTTTCTATCGAGACTTAACGAGACTCCCAAGCCGCGGGACCGATCTCGTGTGCGGGACATATCAAGACTTAGCGAGACTCCCAAGTAGCGGGACCGATCTCGGCGATAACCAGTCGCATGGACTTCCTTTGTCTGTGGCATACTCTTTACTAAATCTACTGTAACTCGTGCTTTAGACAGACCTGGTTCTATAGGCGACGCTATCGCTCAAGTCATATACTTTATACGACGAGCCTTGTTCTCAAGGGACTACGCGACTTTACAACCGTAGATAGAGCGGGACAGTGCTAGAAATGGCTTCGATAGCCCAGCCCAACTCTTGTCTAACTTATTCGGGCAGCGACTCGACGAGCAAAGGCTACGCCGAGATCCGCGACGAGAGAACGTGCTATACACGGGGTCGACTTGAACAACCAACTCTTGGGTGCCTAGACTTAAGCCAACGTTTTGCAACACGACTTAAACAACGGGACATGCGAAGGCTATGCCAAGCCTTGGACGACGGGACCGTGCATGCATTTTTCAAGCATTCACGTGGACGACGCCTATGACTTAGGCCAATACAAGCGTTGGGACAAAACGACGGGACAATGCATGCTTTTCAAGCATTCAAACGAGCGACGCCTATGACTTAGGCTTATTCGCGTGTCGGGGCAACTTAGCAACTTAGGCCAATCTCCTTCTTCCAAGCCACGGAAACGAAGGATCGAGTGTCATTTGAAAGCACGCTGAGACGACTTCTAAGCAGACCGTGGGACCATTTTCCATGTTCTAAGACATTCCGATGGGTCGGAATTATTTTCTTAGCTATGTGGATGCGTCTCTTTTATTAACAAGCCTAACTTGTGCAAGTTGAAAACATGCGAGTTATTAAGTGAAGGCTAAGATGAGGCAAGTTCACCGAAACTACCCCACCTGAGCGAGGAGTCGCCTCGACCGAGCGAGCCTTCGAGCAGCCGTTGCAAGGCTAAGTCCGAACGCCGTCGGCATTTCGATTCCTCCGATAGACTTTGCGGGACGGGGCACTACAACTTCACACTCAGTTTCGACAAAGAAGATGATTGAATCAACGATTCAAATATTCTACTATATAATGAGGCTTCAAAACGGTTCAAAAGTGAGCCGTTTAAGTCATATGTATGTCGTGGTCCATTTTGTTTTTTAAAAAAAAAATTAAATAATGTAAAAAATTGTTGAAAAAAAAATTAAATATGTAAAAAATTGTTTAAAAAAATTTAAATTTGTTATATATATATTCAAAATGAGGAATCGAACTCAACCAAATAAAAAAATACCTCTCATCCTAACCACATGAGTTAGGAGAGATATTTGATGATAATTAAAAAATATTTTTATTATACGTGCAAAGCAGGTGCATTTACTAGTTGGCTAAAACATAACCAAGATATTGGTATACGAATTTGGTGCTCTGTACATAAGATCAAACGAAACTGAAAAAGAAAAAAGGGAGAGAGAATGGCACTTACGAAGTTGAGAAGGAATAACAGCGGCAGACACGCGTCTCGTCACGGCGAACGAGGAAAGCGATCGGAAGAATTGAGGACAATCGGCTCGGCAACAGCCGTCTCCTCAAGATCTCGGCTCTGGGGCGCCGATCGACACGCGTCTGCACCGGAGCAGCGCGCGACGCTGATAGCTGCAGCGACGATGCGGGGCCGATCTACAGAGGTCGGCGAGGCAAGGGGTTGGTCGGTGGAGAATGGGGGAGGAGGAAGGAGTTGATCTACAGATCGGATCGTGAAGGATTGCACAGTAAGTGGGAAGAATGAAAATGATTTCTCTCTCTTCTCAATAACTTATATATAGTATATAGTTTAGAGTTTAGAAAATCACAAAAACAATCCCCATTTGCGATTTGTTATTCTTTTTGAATTTTGGTTGGATTTTCAATTGGAATTCAAATTTCCTCCACTAATTAGTAGTAGCCAAAATTTCCAATTATAGGGATTGATTATTCCCTTCTAGATCTTTCTTGCTTGGAGGAGAAAATTTTTATTAAATGAAAATTTTCTTACCTTCTTTTACTTATTTTTTAAATAATTTTTATTATTCAAAATTCGAATTCTCCATTAGAATTATTTAGCTAACTTAATAATTTGATTAGCCTAATTATTTTCTAAGATTCATTTATAAAGTCTAGGTAATAATTTAGCTTATAATAATTAGCTAATTAATTATGTTAAATATGATTTATATTATTATTATTTAAAATTAATTCCAAAATCATACTAAAGGTCTAGAAAAATTATTTAGAATCAAAATTTGAATTTTAGGGATTTTAGGGTTTACAATTGTGCTTGGATATTTCTATTTATATGCCAAGTGGATAAAAGTCTATTTGTGTGAAAGACCACATTTATAACATTCATTAAGGAATATTCTTAGTCAGTCACAAAAACAGAGTGTTCTTTGTGTCCATTGTAAATTGACTTAAGTTGTCTCAATGTCCATATGTAATCACCAACCATCTCAGTCTTCATGAAACAAAAGGCCACTAAAAAATATGTAATCACCAACCATCTCAGTCTTCATGAAACAAAAGGCCACTAAAAATAACTTCCACGTAGATGTATAGTCGACAACGTGGAAAAGTGATCTTATAAGTACAATCAAGGACAAATATGTCAGAGAAGGACCGCACCAAGTGGATGCAACCAGGTTGATCCCAATATATCAAAAGTACCTCAATGTTCTGTGGATTTATTTTATGATACTCTATATAGTAATGCTCAGCAAACAATTTCATAACATGTTGCATTGCCATATTCTTCCTCCCATACTATTAGCTTTCTATATCATTCGAGAGTTGTAAATTGCCCTCACTATTGACTTGTTTTATCATATTTTTGCCGTACGGTGGATAAAACTTTTTGTGGTGCGATCTCGGAGTTGGACAATTGCTCAACTAGTTTCCTTTCATCCAGTGTCAATCGTCCAGCATACGCATGACGTGCAATTGTGTCAACGATATGATGATTGTGTATTTCATTCTAGACTTTGACTGTCCACTTGCCATAAACAATGTTAACAGCCTGCAACTTGAATGGACATCCATATTCTTTCGTCCCAACACATTTTTCTGTTTACTTTCTTCAGGGACCACATCTTTTCTATGATGAGACCTAAATACACCACCTTTCTCACATATAAGCTATAATCTTTTTTGTCCGACCCGATTGTTAATCGATCTTGAAATGGTAATAATTGTTTTATGTTATTTTTGAACTTTGTTGACACTTTGTCACGAGAGTCAAACACAATGTTTATCGCGAATATAAATGGCCAAAAGTGACACCAATAGAAGTATATGGACAAAGTTATCTCATGACGAATTTATTTACATCCTCAAGTTTATAGAATGCAAGTTCAAAAGAGTTCAAAACAAAATATAATGCAAACCTAAACAATAGTTTTAGAACTGCCAAAATTTTGGTACTCCAAAGACAAAAAAAAAACTTTCATATATAAGTTATTATGGTTTGACAAATTTTAAGTTATTATGGTATATAAATGAATATATACTTACATATGATAGACATAAAAGAAACCTCTACTATAAATCATAGTTTGCAGTACCGGTCGATATTGAACTGATACGGCCGATACCGATACAGTTTGTCATGTCCCAATCCGATGCCAACCGATAGCCGATATTAACAGATACCGATTGAGGGGAATTTTTTCCAGTCAATTCGGTAAAAAAAATTTAAAAAAAAGACCAATCAACAAGGATGTAAAAGAATAGTAAGGCTGTAAAAGCATGTAAAAGAAAAGAAAACTTATCTATCGCATGTAAATCAATCGACAATGGTGGCTATTATTTGATTCAATTTCAAAACTATTAAGAAACAACATTAAAAATATTTTAAATTATGCCTAAATGTATAAAATATTTTTTCTTTAAAATTTTAATAATCTATTAATAAATATTTGCTTCTGATACCAAAAAATTGTGGATATTGTCGATAACTGTCAATCCCGATACTCATAGGAATGGTCCGATAATTTCGATAATGATACTTTAAAAACCTAAATGGATGATTAAAGTAAATATTTTTGACAGTATTTCTTGGGAGTACATTTGCAGTGGAAAGAAAGAAATATCCCAATCAAGACTAGTTAATTCTCAGATATCACAATAGAGAACACAGCAATTTAGTTACATTGCTTGTAACCGTTGGTAACAGAAATCAAAGACAAAACATTGGCAACATTTACAAGGCGACGGCCCCCAAACAAAACAATTTCAAGCTAATCGGAACCATTTGCCGGAGAATCAAAGTCTTTCCTTAATGCATACAAAACGCAAGATCACGCAAAGAGAACTCTTCATATTGCATGCTAACAAGTTACAATTTCTATTTGTTCCTTCTCGCGACACCTTGTGGTTAGTCTTTGCTTCTACTTTCTCAGAAATTTGAAATTTATGATACTAGCATGTATGAATGTGCAATACTTATTTTAACCATCTTTTAATTAAGTAATATCTTGAACTATTGGCCGTGACTTGCTACAACCCCTTAGTTTGATCGGTTGATCTTCTTTTTAAGGTAAATTTGCCCACAATATTGATAATTATACCATTTAAAAGAGAGAATATAGAAAATAAGCTAAGCATTATTTATTGTTTTAGTTTTTTTGAATTTGTCGAAAGTTTTTTTTTTAATAATCATATTGAACACTGTAGGATCAGTTGATGGTATTTAGTTATAAAAACATAATATCTTAGAATATTTAGTTGCAAATAAACCCCAAAATTTTAATCAGCTGGGAGCACTAGTGGAGGATAGAGTGGGCTGGATAGGCTGTAGTTCGTGGTAAAAAAAAAAATACAAGAAATTTTTACTAGGTAAATCCATTAGTAGTTCGGTGTATTTTCTTTTTTTTTTACTAGGTATGTCTATTGGAACAGACTTAGTTTGGAGAAATTTAAATTCTTGTCCCCGCCTTGGTTGGGAGTGATTACCAGCTGCTGAGCTTTCAATCTTTCCCGGACGGAGATGGTGACCATGGGTCGTCGTCGATCACCGCCACGATCACCATGGTGATCTTCGACATCTTCCAATATATCAAAGTCCTTGCACATAAACTCTGAAAAGTTTATGTTTGTTTGTTCTTTTTGATAGATGAAAGTCTACAAGTTTGAGTACCCTCTTACTTTTATATATATATATATATATATATATATATATATATATATATATATATATATATATAAAAAGGTCCTTAACTATTGGTGTACAGTTCAGTATCATCTTATATATCATGCATGTCCGTTTCTAATATTCTAATAATCATGTACAAATACTAGCAAGACCTTTTTCAATCAATCTAAATTTTTTTTTTTAAGACGAAATATGTTATTGCAGTTTCTAAGAAATAGGGAGACATAAATCTAAAATTAAAATTCCACATTAGCATTAGAAATATATAGATGTTTCAATTTTTATAATCATAATAAAGAGCCACGTAACCGTGTTCTCGGACTTACTATGGTATGTTGGGAGTTAAATCTTTACAAACTTCTGGCAATTCAAGCAACTACAAACTCATGTTGGAAACTTTTTCTTAAAATTTTTGTCAACAAATTGGAGGCATCTCCCAATCTATAATGACAACTGCTCCATATGTCACCACTGGTGACGATGGTTTGTAGATTGGGTCAATGGATTTCTTCTTTCTATGGAGGAATGGGATAATTTTTCCGTGCTTCCCTGACGCTCAAGTTAGATTTAGAACGAAGGAAAATTTCAACAAAATTTTAGTGTAGAAAAGTGTGTACTTTATAAAAAAATAGGAAAAAAAAATAGTCCTCAATGGATAACTCTAGGGGTGAGCATTATTCGATTTTGGACCGAAAACCGAACCGAACCGAACCGAATAAGTGGTTCGGTTCGGTTTTAAAAAAATTCAGTTCGGTTTCGGTTTTGAAAATACTAATTTTTTTTATTCGGTTTCGGTTTCGGTTTTGGGTTTCGGTTTCGGTCCAAAACCGAAAACCAAATAAGAAAATTTAATTAATTAATTAATATATATATATATATATATATATATATATATATATATATATATATATATATATATATATATATATATGTGTGTGTGTGTGTGTGTGTGTACTATATATATAAGCATTAATATATATAGGTACATACTAAATATATATAGATATATACTAAATATGTCTATGTATATTTAGTTACTATATATATTAACAAAAAAAGCTCAAAAAAAAATCAAAAAAATCAAAAAAAATATGAATAAACCGAAAATCGAACCGATTTAATTCGGTTCGGTTTGATTCGGTTTTGGGCCAATTCGGTTCGGTTTTGCTTATTCGGTTTCGGTCCAATTCGATTTTGGATTATTCGGTTCGGTTTAAACCGAATAAACCGAATGCTCACCCCTAGATAACCCCGGACTACTTGTTTGTTTATCAAGTTAGGGTTCAATATATATAGCCTCCTTCCTATATGGTAATAACTTACGGGACCAAGTTACGAGATACTTAAAAAAAGTAAATTCTTTACGAAGAGAAGAAAAAACATACGTGTCTCTCTCTTTCTTAAAAAATATAAATATTTCCTAACAAACAAATATAACAAATAATGTATATTTCAGAACAAATCTATTTAAAATTGAATATTTTCGTAAAAATAAATCTAATATATAATCTATCTTTCAAAGCAAATCTAAAAAATAATATATATGTAAAAATAAATCTATATCTAAAAATATTAACTTTAATGTCATTAACATTAATTTTAATATTAATTGTAATATTAAGATTAAGATTAATGTTAATGTCAATGTTAATATTAATATTAATTTTAATGTTAATTTTAATTTTAAAACTAAAATTAAAATTAGCACTAAAATTAATATTTAAATTAACAGAAAACAATAAAATTAACATTAACACTAAAATTAGTATTATATATATATATATATATATATATATATATATATATATATATATATATATATATATATTAGCATTATAATTAATATTTTAAAATATATTTGTTTTGAAAGATAGATTATTTTTTCAAACAAATCTAGTTATTTTTAAAAATAAAAAATAAATCTATCTATCTCTCTTTAAAAAAGATCATCTCTATTTTAAAAATTAAACCGATGGATAGAATTTGTTTATTTCAGATAAAGATAGATTTGTTTAAAAAGGGAGAGATTTAAGTTTTTTAAAGAAAAGAAATTTGGAAGAGAAAAATGTATGTTTAGTGATCCCGTAAAGTTAATCCCATATATATATATATATATATATATATATATATATATATATATATATATATATATATATATATATAATTTTATTTTATTTTTTTATTTTTTATTTTTTAAAACACTCCCCATTTTATTCAGAAATGTTAAAAAAGTCGAAACCTGTACAAGTATGCCACTAGGCGCAAAATGCCGAGGCCTATACACGTATACTACCAAAATAAGGGGAGAAAAGAAAACCAAAACGGCTAGGACAGGGATAGGAGAGAATTCCAGAAGTTCGTCTGGCCGTACGAACAGAAGAATCTTCTCTTGCGGCACTGCCAAATGGTATCCCAAATTAGCTGGTCTACGGAGTACTGGTGGTCTTCATATCTCGCCTTGTTGCGATTCTTCCAGATAACCCACGTTGCGGCCGCTGCTACGATCTGGTGGTCATGGGACGCAGAAGTCCAGGCCGCTACGAGGTCGTAGAAGCACCCACCCCCTTGAGCCATTCTACAACGTTGGAAAAGTACTCTCCAGACATTGACAGGTAGGTCCCCCTGACAGAAGATGTGGTCGACTGTTTTCGATTGACGATCAGAGCAGCATGTGCACGTGGATGCTAGACTGAACCCAATAGTGTTGAGAATGTCATAAGTGGGCAGGATCTTGCGAAGGGCTCTCCAAATGAGGAATGACCACTTCTTGGGGATGCATGTCTGCCAGAAGGATGCAATGGTAGGAGAAAGCGCCACAGTGCCTTGGACCACTCTTCGGGACGATCTGACCGAGAAGGATCCCGTAGCTTCGACCGACCACCATAGCTCATCTGAGGCGGAGCCGATCGTCGATCCACAGCGGCGGATGCACTCTACCGCCTCAGGCCCGGCCCAATCCTGGACCTTGTTCCAATTCCAGTCGTTATCAGTAGGGTCCCACAAGTCCTTGATCTTGTAGTTTCTCGGGGCTGCTGATAGGTTGGAAAGCAAGGTGTCTCCAACCCAACGTTCTAGAAATGGCAAGGAATCATCGGCGCCCACCAGGAGATGCATCACGGGTTCGATAAGAGAACGCCCGATGAGAATGCGTCACCAAGCCGCAGAGGATATGCTGTTAGAGATGGCCATAGACGGGTGGATGTGCTTGAAGTACCTGGCCTTCATGAACCTGGTCCATAAGTTCTGACTCGTACGGAGCTTCCACCACAGTTTCATCGAGAAGGCTTTAACGATGTGGGAAATTTCGGTGAATCCCAAGCCCCCCTCCCCGGTAGGACGCGCCATGGTATCCCAACTAGCCCAATGATGCTTGACGTTGCCGCCGCTGTGCCCCCAAAGGAAGTTGCTAAAGATGCTTTCGATCGAATAGAGCACTTTCTTGGAGGGGGGGGAACGCGCAGCCAGGGTATAGATGGGTATGGAGGTGAGGACGTGTTTGATGACGATCATCTTGCCACCTGGGGATAGGGTAGCGTTATGCCATCCCTCAAGTTTTTACCTGATACGGTTGATCAGCTCCTCAAAAATGCCAGCATTGGATTTATCGTACACGAAGGGACATCCTAGGTAGTGGAACAGGAGATGCTTAATGGGGAAGGAGGTGGTGTTGGAGAGGCTAGCCGCGTGCTCTCTCTTGATATTTTGGTGGGCGTAGATAACACTTTTATCCGGATTGACCTTCTGGCTAGAGCACATAGAGTATCTCTGAAGCGTGTTGTGGACTACATCCACCGACCCGACGTCCTCAGAAGAGAAAATGATGATATCGTCTGCGAATGCCAGGTGGGTGATGATCGGTAAGCCGCTGGCAGTATGATAGTGCTGGAAGTTAGGAGTTGAAGCCATCTTATTAAGGTTTCTGCTCAAGGCATCCGCCACAATGATGAAGATGGTGGAAGATAGAGGATCTCCTTGCCTGACCCCTCGACTCGATTTGAAGAAGTCGTCGGCCTGACCGTTGATAATCGTTGAAAACTACGAGTCGCTGATCGATCTCCACAAGATGTTGGTCCAAGTTTCAAAAATTTGAAAGCCCTGAACACCCAGATCATGAATTTCCAATCCAGCATGTCATAATCTTTTTCCATGTCCAATTTGATAGCTATGTTGCCACCCCTTGCTGGGAGCTTCATGCAGGTGATTAACTCTTGAGCCAACATGATATTATCTTGGATATTTCTACCCCGGACAAAGCCACTCTTGTCACGACCCGCACCCGGATATACGGGTACGAATACGTGGGCCACGCCCAGCCTACGCCGCAGTATCGGCGGTAGAACGCTGTCAAGTATACTATACTAACTACAACATCTAAAGATCCATAACCAGAGATGTACTCATGTCACATCACGAAAACTAAGGAAGATAAGACAAGAAATAATAATATCACTAGAACAACTAGAATCTACAATGATCATAAGACAGGAAAATAAAGAAGGACAACAAGACTAACTAAGGATAACTACCAGGCAACTCACATAGAAGAATAGTGAGATCCACCTCAGCTAGCAACATCACGAAGTCCAATACTGAGGGCACAACTACTCCTAAAATTTTATCAACATATCCAGTCAGGATGGAACGAGCACAAATCTCAAATAACAGTTCTAATCAGATGATATTGAAAATGTAGCAGTAAATAGAGAGAATATACAAGAAATCATGAAATGTACATGTGAGTATCATGGCAAGGTAAGCTGTAAATCTAGAGCTAGAACAAGGCAAGTAAAACTGATCATGTCATGTACAAGAATCAAGAATCATCTATCTAAGTGTGTGAGTACTAGCTACAACATGTGGCCGGCTTGGGTCTGCACAAGGTCATGATCTAGCCAACCATACGTGTGGTGTATGATTGGCATTCACAAGGTTCACAAGATATACAAGGTGGGTATTGACCACACATCTACACTAATACTCCCCGTCCCCGACCAGTATAGTGGATCCAACCATGACACATTATGACACGCGATTCTCCGAGAGAGTAGCTAGCCTTCGCAGGAATCGTGTCTATACAATGCACAAGGAACAAGAAAGACTTGCACAAGATATACCAAGGAGAGCGAGGAATAATATCTCATGACGGGATCCAGGGAAATACCAATCCGTGTGAACAATGTGTCAAGAGAACAAGGGTATCTACACTAAATACAAGAAACATAGGCGATATCATAAAACAGAAATATTATCAGAGAATGTACTCGTCTGTGATCTGGTGGAATATGTCAACTGGTCCAAGAACAGTGCCTCGAGGACCTATAGGCGGAATATTGTATCAATATAAGGGTTTGGAAGTAAAATCAAGTCATACTAAGTCAACTAGGTCAAGACAAGTCAAAGCAATTCAGACTAGATCAATCTAAGTCAATGGTCGAATTACAGTTGACTTTTGGTCAACTGGTCAACTCTAGGTCAAACTTGACTAATGTTGACTAACAGTTGACTTTGGGTCAACTGGTCAACTTCGATCAAGTTCTGGTCAATCTTAGGCTACGGTTGACTTCCGGTTGACTTTTGGTTAAAATAGTCAACTGTGGTCAACCAAGGTCAAAACTAGTCTAACCTAGGTCAAATGTTGAATCTACTTCGACGTTCAGTCAAAGTAGTCAACCATGGTCAACTGGGTCAAAGCTAGTCTCTACAAACATCTACAGGGTCAACACATTCAATTTCAGTGGTTGTGAAATCACTGGAATCGATGGATCTCAAATACCACAAAAGGAGAAAGATTATAATAATAGGGTAAAAACCTACAGATGTTGTCGGATGATAAAATAAATATCACCAACGTGTCCAGAATGGTCAAATAAGCTAGGATAGCCTGTCCAAAAATCCAATTTGGACACAGGGGCAAAACGGTAATTTTGGGCCAAAATGATGTCTGTCGTTGGACACACTTTGCACCGAAAAACGTGCCAAAATAAAAGTGTACAAAACCTAACAAATTATATGTCCATGAATCCAGAATGACGATACGAACCCAACGGTATATCCAGAATTGGATTCCGTTGACCCGATCTCAAATTGGTCCGTTGACCAGGACATTGAAATTCCGATTTGCACAAAAAAGTGTGTCGGAGCTAATGTCCTCAAAACTCAGCAAATTATATGTCATTGAGTCCAGAATGACGATACGAACTCAACGGTATATCTAGAATTGGATTCCGATGAGCCGAACTCAAAATGACCCGTTGATCCAGAAAGTGAGACCCGCTTTGCACCGAAATGCATGTCTGGGCCCACGTTCTCCAAATCTAACAAACTTTATATGAAAACAGGCTAGAACGACGCCACGAGTCTACTGGTGGTGTCAGAAATTGAATTCGGAGTCTCGGGTTCAAAATCAGAATTTAACAAGTGCAACACTAAGAATTCGAACGGCCAACTTTGACGTCGAATTCGACCGACCTAACAAGCTCAAACTGAAATGAAATCTAAAGGAGGCAGGAAGAGGGTTATACCAGCTGTGCACCGGAACTGGTAGCACACAAAATGGAGCTGATACGGCGAAGATACGAACCCGCGAAGTTGGCATCGCAAAACTATCCAAAAATAGTACAAATTAAAACGTCAACTTGGTGGCCGGTTTTGATGTATCAAACGACGAAATTAACGGTTCAAATTTGAGAGGGATAAAGGGGTATATACCGAAATTGAGATGGAGAAAGAAATTGTCGATCCAACGGTCGGATTGTCCAGAAAATCGGCACGAAGTTGCTGTCCCGGAGCGAACTTTCAGCCTTGATCCCGCGCGCGTCACGCCGGAATTTCGTGCAAAACGCACGAATAGCCCGTTTCCCGCGTCGGGGACGACGGAGGCGGCAAGGGAGGCCTCGCCCGAGGTCTTCCGACCATGGGGGGCCGGCCACGGCCGGCGGCAGCGCGCGGTTGGCCGCAGCAATGAGCGCACTGCTGCGCTGCGGCTGCTCTCGTGCGCGTGGGGGCAGGCCAGGCCGACCACGGCGGTGGCACGGCGGCGGTGGTCGAGGTGGTGCATGGCGAGGGAGTGGTTGTGGTGAGGTGGTGTGATGTTGTGGTGGTGGTGATGGAATGGTTTGAATGAAAAAAAATAAATAAATAAGGAGGAGATGAAAGAAATGTGAAGAAGAAGATGAAGGAGTTGAGGAGGGGGTGTTCGGCCATGTGGAGCTGCTGCTGTTGCAAATTTAAAAAGAGAGAGAGAGAGAGGAAGAGGTGAGTAAGAGAGTGGGAGAGAGTTAAATGTGTGTGTGAGTACATATAATGTATAGTGAGAGAGAGAGAGAGAGTGAGAATGGAGATGGGGGGGGGTGCTCGGGTACATAGGGGGGATGGGTTGTCCTGGTTGGGTGGTGTGTGATGGAGTGATGGTGAGAGGAAGAGAGAGAGATTACATAATATATGTAGGTGTGTGCATATATAAAGAGAGAGGGAGAGAGATAGATATTTAATGAAAGAGGGAGATATTTAAAGAGAGAAAGTAGAGAGAGAGGGTGGGGGGATGTGCTCGGGTACAGGGGGTGAGGGGGTTGTGTGGGAAGTGAGGAGAGAGAGTGTTGTTTAAATGAAGAGAGAGAGAGTTACATTATACATACATATATATATATATATATATATATATATATATATATATATATATATATATATATATATATATATATATATATATATATATAAAAGAGAGAGGTAGAGATATTTATATAAAATAAACGTATTTTTAAATAGGGAAAAATGCAGACACATCAGTGGGACGTATGGGCAGTCATGGTAGGGTCCATGCCAAACTGGGTCGGACGTTGAGCCAAGTTTGGACAAAGTCGAAGCCAAGATTTAATTAATTTATAAATTAAACCAATTAAAATTACGGATGGAATGGGAGCACAAGGGAGATCAAATCGGTGGCACGCAAGTGGTGCGTACATAGTAGGCTCAAAACAGGCCAGGGCCATATATTGGATCGACTGGATTGGACCGATGTCGGGCCCGAAAATTAAGTTGAAAATTAAATCAGGTTTTACGGTAGATAATTAATTGGCCTAAATTGAACCGAAAGTTGTGCGAAGAAAATAGAGCACAAAATGGTGTGTCTGAGTGGGACACGAAGGTCATGGGTGAAGAGCGTCTCGAGTAGATCAGGCATGACAAGTTGGTTCCGAGAAAATGACTGGTCTGGTGCTCCTAAATTAAAAGTCACGGTAACGCGCTTATGAGGATCAAAGAAAAGAGTGGGAAAATCAATTAATAATTAAATGGTCTAAATTGACCCGAACTTGTGCGAATCAAAAAGAGTACAAGGGAACGAGTTCTAGTGGGACACGATATATCAACATGAAGATAATCTCGTCTACTACAAACTTCAAGAAGAAAGTTTCCAGAGACTGGCATCCCTGATGCTCTAGAAATCCAAGTCACGGTAAGGAGCATTAAATCAAATAATAATCAAATAATAACATTTATTCGAAATAATTGATTTATAAAATTAAAAAAAATAAGCCCTAAATTTAGGGGCCTACAACTCTGCTCCTCAGAGATGATCTTGGGTAGAAGACCTGACATGCGGAAAGCGATGATCTTGGATATGATCTTGTTGGTAAAGGTGCAAAGACTGATGGGACAGAAATCGCGGAATGTCTCCAGGTTATCTTTCTTCGGGATGAGGATCAGATTGGTGCTCGAGATGGCTCTGGGGTAAGTAGCTCCCTGGAAAAAATCAGAGACCGCTTTGTGGATGTCCAACTTGATGATATCCCAGCATGTGCGAAAAAATACCTCCGAAAATCCGTCTGGTCCGGGCGCACTGTGCTCGTCAAGGGCCCAGACGACATCTTTCACCTCTTGCTCGGAAGGAGGTTGTTCTAGCTGGATGTTGTCGGTATCGCTAATAAGGTGGGGTATCTCATCCAGGAAGGTGTTATCTCTGAGAACCGTTTATTTGGAGAACAGCTGGAAAAAGAACTTCGCAGCCGCCACTTGGATGCCCCTTCGATCGTTGATGATGTTCCCGGTTTCGTCGGCTATCTGATGGAGTGTGAGTTTTTGTCTGCGAACATTGAAGCAGGCATGAAAGTAGCTCGAGTTTTTGTCCCCCTCGCTGTCCCATTTAAGTCTCGCCTTCTGCTTCCAAAAATCTGTCTCAACTTTCAGTCAGAATTTGAGGATAGCTTTGGTAAGGTTAAGGGCGTTCCTGGCAGCTGGCGATCTGTCGGTCTCTCTCTCTCTCTCTCTCTCTCTCTCTCTCTCTATATATATATATATATATATATATATATATATATATATATATATATATATATATATATATATATATATATATATAAGTGCTTTAGAACCAACCTATGTTATACACGTTGGATTGGAATTGCATGATTGAGATTAAATGACTTTAAAATGTAGTGGGGTCTACGTCTTTTAATCTCAACCACGAAATTTTAATCCAACCCATAAAACATAGGATGGTTCTATAATACAAAATCATCCGTCTGGTTTTGGAGCATTTTTGCATACATATACATATATATATATATATTTTATATATATATATATATATATATATATATATATATATATATATATATATATATATATGGAAAAAAATATATGGAATATATATATATATATATATATATATATTCCATATATTTTTTTTCCATATATATATATATATATATATATATATATATATATATATATATATATATATATATATATATATGGGATTAACTTTACGGGATCACTAAACATACAAGTTTCTCTTCCAAATTTATTTTATTTAAAAACTTAAATCTCTCCCTTTTTAAACAATTCTATCTTTATCTTAAATAAACAAATTCTATCCATCGGTTTAATTTCTAAAATAGAGATGATCTTTTTTTAAAGAGAGATAGATAGATTTATTATATATATTCACACACACACACATTATATATATATATATATATATATATATATATATATATATATATATATATATATATATATATATATATATATATATAATGTGTGTGTGTGTGTGCGCGCACGTGTGTGTCTCACCTACCCCCAGGTAATTTTGGGGGCGCAGGCCCGCTAGGGTTTGCCACCCCGTCGTCGATCCTCCCGTACGTCAGTCTCTGTCATCTACCCCCCCTCCCCCTTTCATTTCCCCCTCCTACTCTTGACACCCGCCACATCATCTCCCCGGTCTTCGCCCCCCTAAGGAGCGCTTCTCCCCATTTTCCCCACTTTCTTCTCATGATCGGCTCATTCGCCGACGCTGTAAAACCCCAATCTTTTATTTATTTATTTATTATTTTATTTGGCTTAAATTAAAGAAAAATTTCGATATAGCTTTGCTAATGAAATATTATGTATATAAATTAAAATCATATGGTATAAGTTATGTCTCTACATATATTTAAATCCCTTGGCAGATGTGGCTACACTCAAAATCTTCATGTGCCGACTCCCTACTTGTAACACCTTGTATTTTAAGATCTTATCTTCCTCCACTTTAAATTTTTTATAGATATACATAAGTTAACCCATGCTCCATCTCAGCCAACACTATACATATATAGTTAAATAATGGCCATCCAATTTGATAAGATAAATTTCAATGAACTATCGAAATATTTGAATAACATTGTGCTGACTCCATGTTGAAGCTATTTTTAGCAACATCATCTTTGGACTTCTACTCCTATTTTCTCTCGTCTTTATCGCTTCATGCCTCTTCTTCCAATCCCTAGCTAGACTCAAGTTTATCAACTATATATATATGTCTACCGAAAGAAATATATATGTACATAGCAGTAACCGAACTCCTTTGAGTTCAGATACCTCTCTCTGAGGCTTTTCCGTGATCATCGACGCTAGATGGACCAACACCTACCGCGCACGCGAACACTTTTTCCCTGTCCTCGTCGCTCCGTAATGCCAGGCCAGCGACGCGTCGAGTTCTCGTAAACCATTCACCTCGAAATAAGTTGTCAAATAACTAAGCACCATTCACCTCGAAATAGAGAAATAAGTGCGGGCCCCATGTCTTCTTTTGTTCTATTCTAATCAAAGAAACACTTTTACATATAAGTTGCCCCCACACACAAGTACAGCATGTTTAGTATATGGTCCTTTCTCTGAATATGCATATGAAGGATTTTTGCATATAAATTCCTATAATATTGTTCTTAGGTGCAATGGGAAAAAGAAAGGAAAAAAAAGAGAGATACTAATTATAAGGGGATAGTTAACAACAAATAATTAGATATAATATACATAGAAAATAAATATACATATATATATATGAGAATATTAATTTTGTTGTACGTATATGTGTATTTCTTGGATAGGCCTTGATATTTGAAGACCCCACGCGGACTTGGACAACTTGCAGGCAAGTATACCTTGCCTTTCTACACAGCTTTATTTACATGCACTGTCTTTCATTATTCAGTTATTCAGTTTTTCTCATTATTGTTGACATGTACTTTTTTATATCATGTTAGTATTTTATTTCATTGATACATAGCCCTTGTTCACAGCTAGTCTTGTGTCTTATTGGTTGTATTCACTTGTGCCTTGATTGAGTCGTGTCGTGGGTCGAGAAGTCATGAACTGAACTGCTATACCTCCTTGTCTTGAAATCTTGAAGCTAACCTGCGAGTCCACATTAGGGACGAGGGTTAGTAGTTATCTGTGTCTTAAGCTAACCTGCGAGTCCACATTAGGGACGAGGGTTAGTAGTATATGGTTCTGTCACGACGCGCACCCACTTTTCGGACGCGAGCTCGTGAGCAAGCCAGCTACGTATTGAGCTGACTCACTACCAAAATACGCTCATTTAGCGACGGAGTATTAGCGACGGACTTATTCCGTCGGTATTAGCGACGGTTTCGTGGCCGCTCAGTGACTGCTTACCGACTACAATCCTTTGTCATTTTTATTTTAATTTTAGGGGGAGGAAAGGTCGCACATCCGTCGCTAGAGTGTCGGTATTTAGCGACGGAGTTTTGGTCGTCGCTACACAGTCGATTAGTTTGGCGGGAATTGTGTAGAAAATTGGCGGGACATATTTTCGACGCCTTAGCGACGGATGTGCAGTCGACACTTATCCAAAAAGGCGACCGATTGGCGACGGTCTTTTGCCAGTCGCTCGTCCGTCGCTAAATAAACGTTCCAGACTTTAAATGGAACGGCGGGGGGAACTTTTCGCATTTCTCCCAAATTCACTCTCTCTCTCTCTCTCTCTCTCTCTCTCGCCGGTGTCGGCTTCGGTGATCGGCGTCGGGAAGGTTATCGACGTCGGCGTCCTCTCCTCTCTCTCTCCCGAAGGTAACCCCCCCTCTCTCTCTCTCTCTCTCTCTCGATTATAGGGTCTGGGCGGCGCGATTGGGGCTGGGCCGTCCGTGGCTTGGCGGCTGGCTTGGGTCGGGGGCTGGGCGGTGGGCTTGGGGCGGAGGCATCGGGGTCTGGGAGACGGGCTTGGGGTTGGGGCGTCGGGGGCTGGACGGGGGCGTCGGGGTCTGGGAGGCTGGCTTGGGGTTGGGGCGTCGGGGGCTGGGCGGCTGGCTTGGGTCGGGGTCTGGGCGGTGGGCTTGGGGCAGGGGCGTCGGGGTCTGGAAGGCGGGTGGGCTTGGGGCGACGGGCTGGGCGGTGGGCTTGGGGTTGGGGCGTCGGGGGCTGGGCGGCTGGCTTGGGTCGGGGGCTGGACGGCTGGCTTGGGGCGGGGGGCGTCGGGGGCTGGGCGGCTGGCTTGGGGCGGGGGCGTCGGGGGCTGGGCGGCTGGCTTGGGGCGGGGGCGTCGGGGGCTGGGCGGCTGGCTTGGGGCGGCGACGTCGGGGGCTGGGCGGCTGGCTTGGGGCGGGGGTTGGGCGGCTGGCTTGGGTTGGGGGCTGGGCGGCTGGCTTGGGGCGGCGGCGTCGGGGGCTGGGCGGCTGGCTTGGGGCGGGTGCGTCGGGGCTATTTGCAACCGACGCACACCCATAAGCACTCTTCATATATATTGCAACCGAACTACTGGGCGGCGGGCTTGGGGCGGCAGGCTTTGGTCGGGGGCGGCGGGTGGCTTTGCTTCTCAAATTCATCTGAGTTTATATATTGGCTAAATAATGTGTTATCCATATTGGGTGTTCCATTAGTTTGGTGGTGTTTGGATTAGTAAATGTGAATATATATATGGGGTTTGGATTCATGGTGTATATGTTCACTGTCTCAAGGACAGTGCGAGTTCTATCAGTTGTGTGCTTCTGTATAGATGTATATATCTATACATCTAGCTGTGATATACATATGTGTATGTGACAATCTCAGTTAGCGACGGACTAGTTACCGGTTAGCGACGGATATTTCCAGCTCCATTAATTGTATTAATCTACGGTACGACATGGTGACGGATATTTCCTGCAGCCATTCGACTGGCGAGGCAGAAACTATGTTGCCGTAGATAAAGTTGCCTGTCCTCCGACCCTCATCCTTCGACAATGATGATACGACGACCTATCACTATATCTTATATAGTGGTAGATGATGTCTTAGTATTACATTAGTGAGTTCATCTTGATTCTGTTACGTACGTCCTTCAGATACTAGATACGATAAGGTTAACATATACTACATGATATGTATACAGAATATAGATGATTCACACTAATGTATGCTAGAATGAATCTTGGGTTGTGTTCTGAGCCATCCGTTCTCACACTTAAAACAATAGGGATTAGTAGTGTGAGAGCGCCAGAGAGAGTGAGAGCGCCGGAGGGGGAGAGGAGGAGAGAGTAAAATGGTACGACATGGTGAAGTAGTACTGTATTTTGGCTCCAGTTCCAGCTCCATTTGATCTACGGTACGACATGGTGATCAGGACATAGTACCTGCAGCCATTCGACTGGCGAGGCAGAAACTATGTAGCCGTAGATAAAGTTGACTGTCTTCCGACCCTTATCCCTCGACAATGATGATACGGCAACCTATCACTATATCTTATACAGTAGTAGATGATGTCTTAGTATTACATTATGTGAGTTCATCTTGATTCTGTTACGTACGTCCTTCAGATACTAGATACGATAAGAACATATACTACACCATATGTACAGAACATAGATGATTCACACTAATGTATGCTTGAATGAATCTTGGGTTGTCTTCTGAGCCATCCGTTCTCACACTTGGCAAAAAATCAAATTTTTTATACTTTATCGGCTTTCGAAAATGTACTCAAATTACAAGATGGTTCCTTTAGTTAGCTTGCTTCTGTTACAATTATATTATTTGTGACTATCGATCTTACCAGATGACACCCATGACCTGAGGAGCGGCACGTCGTTTGAGAAAAATAGTGAATGCTGAGGTGGCTCCTCCTACAGTTAAGGAGAAAGTGGCACCGGTTGCTAGTGAGACCGGAAGTTCTATTCATCCAGCACCGGTAGCTAGTGAGACCGAGAGGACTCTTTATGCAGTCCTTGCAAGGGACGACAGCTCTCCTCGCGCCAAAAATCTCGCTTTTTCGAGGTGGTTGCGTGAACGTATCACTGAGCGTTTGCGTGAGCAGCGTGGTTCTCATTAGCTATTAGTACTTATTTGTATTGGACTATTTGTATTGGGTTGTTTTTGTATTAGACTATTTGTATTGGACTACATATTGAGTTGTTTTTGTATTAGACTATTTGTACTGTCCTTCGACCCTCATCCCTCGGCAATGATGATACGACAACCAACAAGAGAGAATACTAGATCCATCTCAGTATGACGTATACTCTGATAGATCACAATTACAAGAATGATATCAGTAGTGGGA
This sequence comes from Iris pallida, assembly GCA_029216955.1. NCBI lineage: Eukaryota > Viridiplantae > Streptophyta > Magnoliopsida > Asparagales > Iridaceae > Iris > Iris pallida. The sequence goes on from JANAVB010037618.1 coordinate 5,901,906, forward strand.
TTGAGTGCTGGAGGAGATATTATCAGAGAATACGTCCTACTCAGATGGGTCTCCCACCGTTACTAATTTTTTCTGACAGCATAGTAGATGTGCTCCGTCAACAGATTCTTGCTCCGAGCCAAAACTTTGTCCCGGGCTCAAGTGGACATCCTTCGTGTAGAGCTCGAGTGAGAGGTTCCTGACAGCATGGTGGTTCTCATTGTCAAAGTATCCGTGCTCATCCCACCTTGGTTGTGGGACGAGCACGGATACTTCGACAAAGAGACCACCATGCGTCAGGAACCTCTCACTCGAGCTCTACACGAAGGATGTCCACTTGAGCTCCGGGGCAAAGTTTTGGCTTGGAGTCAGATTCTGTTGACGGAGCAATCCACCATGCTGTCAGAAAAAACATAGTAACGGTGAGAGACCCATCTGAGTAGGACGTATACTCTGGTAGTATCCCCTCCAGCACTCAATCCCACTACTGATATCATTCTTGTAAAGTGATCTCTCGAGTATACGTCCTACTCAGATGGATCTCTCAGGGTATCCTCTCCGGTTGGTTGTGTCTGAGCCATCCGTTCTCACAGAGGGTCCTATTTTGAATTCTATATTTGTAT